>VZSF01001076.1:0-156554 GCA_013398295.1 Chionis minor
CTGCCGGAACCAGGACAAGTGGAAAACAGCACGCTGCTGTGGTGAAATTTTTCTACTCCCCACATGGCATGGCAGTAGCTGGGCAGCCTTGTGCATCCCAGGATTTATTTGTGATCCCAGGAGTACCTGAACCATTTGCAATAGGGGTGGGTGGTCCCGAGCTCACACAGTCACGTAGACAAGCTGTTCACTTCTTCCTGATTGCCATTTTGCCGTTCTGTCTGCACTACTTGCTTGGAAAATCCAAGTCAGAAACCTCAGCTCTATGTGAATCACTGCATTTATAACCACCTTTTCCATTTGTGCCTCCCTCCCACTGCTGGGTTTCTCTTTGGACCGTTAAAAGCTCCCTCCCGAGACTGGCTACTGACTCTGCCATCCCGAGCCACATTTGGCTGACTCTGCCAGAGGATTGGGCTGGGCAGAGCTGCCCTTGAGTGCCGGGACGTTGCTGTACACACATGGCAGGGGCACACTCCCCGCAGACTGCAGCGGATGGGCTCGGGCTCCCTCTGTAAGCAGAATACCTTTCAGCCAAGTCATAACATCTGCACCAGAGGAATGTTACTTTAAAAACAAACAAAAAAAAAGCCTGACTGATAATCAGACTGCACCTCTGAGCTTTCCTGTAGCCTCTTCTAACACATGCTGCAACTGGGTTACGATCGGTGGGATTCTTGCAGTGGAAGGATTTGGGGGAGCTACCGTGGCTCGTAGCCCCCTCTGGTGGCACATGCCAAATGCTGGCAAAGGTCTTTAGAGGCAGGGGCCCCCGAGGCTCCAATTTTTTGGAGGGTCAGGGGCTGGCAAATTGGAGACAGCCTAGAGCTGCACAGTCAGGCTCTTCCTCCTGCCTTTGGCTCCCCATGCCAAGCCCTGGGGATTTCCAGAAACAGGAACTGGGGCCGCTGAATGAGGAAATTTATGTGTTTATCACTGTAACCTTGTAAGTGCCACAGTGGTGCCAAGAGAGTTGAACCAAGTTCAGCATCCTTGTGTGTGCTGGATACTGGGCAGGCACTGCAGGACATGCCCCTGCTTCCAGCCTGAAGGGCAGAGGGGACCAAGGTTTGGCAAGGGAAGACACTGCTCTCCCAGTGCCTGTCTTGTAGAGCGCTGCCTGCCAGGGGACATTGGCAGGAACATGCTGGTATTCCTGGGCCACAGTACGTAGGGCGAGGTATGTGGGCTCAGCTAGCCAGCGAAGGCTTCCTATGGCAGCATGGCCGTCTCCTGTGCTTCCAGGAAGCTGGGCACTGGAACAAAACAGCTCTGCATCTTTCTTAGAGAGCAGCACAGATGCTGGCCCAAGCCCCTTGCTCAGGCATCAGGGGAAGCTGCAGCCAGCCCCAGTGCCCGCAGACAGGCAGGCAGCTGGTGGCTGCAGTATTCAGCCTGGCTCTCTTGACCGTCTCCTTCAAACAAGGGCACAATATTGCAAGAGGCCATCCTTCCATCAGTGAAGGTTAAGAGTAGACGAGGCAGCAATTATGGACAGCTAATTAGTAAATGCTTTGACAAGTATGCATAATTAGCTTATTAGTAAACATTTTAGAAACAATGCAGTTCATCTTGAGATTGGGAAAATGCTTAGAAAAGTGAAATAGTGCCAGGGCTTGGGAGTGTTCTGCACTGGGATGCAAGGGGTAGTGCCTGCGTCTCCTGCAGCACTGGGGGAACCGAGCTTTAACTTTGCAGAGAGAGGAAGTCAAAGATGAGATGTTAAGGAAGGCATTTGCTTGCTCATACATTTGTGGCATGGGTAGCCAGAAGCAACATTTCTAATGTACAGGAAATAATTCAGTCTGGGTAACATGACACTGCAGCTCAACTTGTCTTCAAATGAGCTTCTACTGTTTTTTAACTCTGTCCAGCATCCGCTGTATGGTTCATAATTCCTGTCAAGCCCTGGTCATTTTCCGAAATGAAACATTAATGAATGTGTTAGCTGTGACGGTGTTCGACCAGCACTTGAGTTAACAGTTTGAGGTTGTTTGCATCTCTTTTCTCTGCTGCCCATCCGCAGAGCTGTGAGAGCTCCGCTCAGTCCACGGCTGTACTTCCCCGTGCCTCAGAGCCTCTCCCTGGAGGGACAGGCTTAAGTCCAGGCTCTGCAGAAGGTGATAGCCCCAAAGGTGCTCTCCTGGGGTCTCCTATGTCCCACCGGCTCACCAATATCCGGTGCGTAGGAGTCAGATCTGGTTTTGCACCTTGTTTCCTGTTGGGATGATGACAAATTGAGGGCCAGCTGGTGACACTGGGAACAATAGCATTAGAGATAGAGACCTCTTCCCCCTCCTTCCTGCTAGCAAGGAGGAGGATGTGATGGTGTACTCCCTCCTTACTCAGCCTCTCTGGCCAGTGAGGGAGGGAGCGAGCACAGGGCTGGATGTGGTGAAGCCTCACTAAGTGGGTTCAGGATCCAGCTAAAAGTGTCAGAAACGTGTGTGTTTTGTGAGCGTGCAGCGCAAGCCATGCTTGAGCTCTAAGCCTCTTGCATCTTTGCTGACCCTGCTTAGCGCAGATGCCATAGGGATGGTAGTAGAGCAATTCTACTGAAATGGCCTGATGATAACCACAGCATTGAGATGCTTGTGCTTTCAGCAAAGATCCCGAGACCCTTGGCTGTCTTTGCAACAGTACTCCTGCTCACTAGGTGACACCAGGTCAGAAGCTCATCCCTAACAGGTGGATCTTGGGAGCCTAAATGTCTGTGGGGATACGAGTCTCGGTCACCTTTTTTGCATCACACAGCAGGGTTAGCAGTGCTCTTCCGTGTCACGGGTTTATTGTCTGGATGCGGGAGTTAGAAGGTTTAGTGAATATAAGGAGACTGACAGAATGATATTTTAAAAATTATTCTTTTTTTGTTTAGGACCAGATGCAAAGCCCAGTAAGGCAGCAGGAGGTTTTACCTTGATTTCCATAGGAACTGGTTTAGGCTTTTAATGAGCAACTGTTTGCCTTAGCTACATGCAGCCTTTTTAATGGTTATCATCCCTATTGTCAGGCTGTAACAGGGGAGTGGCAGACTTGCCAGCAATATCAGGGCTGGGAGTTGTGAGATTTGGGTTCTTCCCCTTCCTTGCTATCGATTTACTGTTCCTGCTTTGGCCAATCTCTTTACATTCCTCACCTTATAAAGAAGAGAAGACCTGGGCATCTGCAGGCATAAAACCCAGTCTAGATAGCAACAGTGCATTGCACACTCCCCTCCAAAGGCTGCCGCGTAGCAGCATCACACAGGAGCAGGTCAGAGCACTGCAGACGATGATTGGTTCATTCCCAGCCTTTTCTGGCCGGGTGTGAATTCTGCAATTAAATATGAATGCAAAATAAAAAGAACAGACTGCAAAGAGCAGACTGAAAACAGAAGAAATTTCTGGTTGCTTTGGGCTAGAGCTCAGCACAGAGCTTATTTGAAAGAATTGGGGGAGGTTAGTTTTTAGTCTGAGACTAGTTCTCAGTTTTCTTTAAATCAAGCGGCTGCACGCTACCATTGAATGGCAATGTAATAATATGTTGCAAACCACAGTCTGGTGATCCTGGAATTCCTTATAAGTTAATAGCAGTCATGGTCTACTAATCACAGCTAGGATGTTTTAAGCAACTGTCTTTGATATATCAGTTCAAACACACCATAGAAAGCCCTCCTTATGCTGGCTTGGCGAGTAGATCAGTAGATCGTTAGAAAGAGTGAATAACCTGGGGTTTATTGTTATTTTCTTTTTTCCCCCAAAATCCCAAGGAATTCTTGGGATCTACGTACAGCGTTGCCGAGCAATCATGGTGCAGTAGTATGGTGGTGGTTTTAAAGCAGCAGTGGGTCAGACATGGAGGTGTTAGTGTTTAATAAATTGCTAGAAGCGGAGCCTGAAGCAGCGGGGTCTGACAGCAGAAATCCTATGCAAAACACTTAGCCCTGTTACAACTGGCACAGAAACCGGCAGGGCAATTGCTCTCTGTACGTGCTGTTGCTGCCCCAAACATCACTTCCTGCAGCGGTACAGAAGATACTGTGGTCAGTGTGAAGCAGGGTGCACCCCTGTTTTTTGAGGTGGGGCCCCCCCTTTTCTGAGACAGGCAGCACTTGCCTGATGGCGGTGGGAGAGCCCCCGTGCCTGCCGAGGCCGTGCTGCGTGCAGGGTGTTTGCATGGGAAGTGCTCAACGTATTAGAAACCCCCAGGGAACCCTCAGAGTTGGGGTTGTTGACGGATGTCCAACAAGGAGTGGGATCCCCCTGCCTCCAGCATGGGAGTTTGAAGCATGTGTTCAGCTTCCTTCCTCTTTTGCAAGTGTTGGTGTGAGGTTTCATTTACATTGTTATTTTGCAGTGGAAAGGGAAGGTGTAATGCCTTGCTCTCACATGTTCTGCGTTTGGTAATGCTGATGTTTGGCTGATAATCATGGGCAGGAACAAGGTCTGGGATCTCCATCAGCAGAGGGGACTGACTCACCATTGATCTATGTTCACTGCATCTTGTTGAAGTTTTTTGACCCATTTGATTTCTTACGTTTTCTTTTGTGAAAACCCTCTGATTTTTTCTGCCGTTCAGGAGCAAAACATCTCTCTGTGTCTTTAAATATGGCAGATGGGGATTTCTTCAGATGTCCAACAACTCAATTGAAGGAGACCTCAGGAGACCTTTTCCCTTCCCTGTCCCCCTTCTCAGCCTGTCTTTTCATCTGCAATCTGGAGATGTAAGGGCTATAGTAATAGAGTGTCAGAGGAAGTAATTGATTCATCACACGCCAAGAGAGGAGTCTGTTGCCTTCAGTGTCAATGGAGCTGAACCACAGCCTGGAAGGGCGAGGGAGGCTTGTAAACACTCCATGGCTGAGCTGGCAGGACAAAGCAGACGCACCGCCGTGGCTGAGCGAGAGGGTGACAAAAAAGGTTGCTTCAAAGAAAATCTTCCTGAACAAAGCAGCGGCAGGGCCCTTGTTTGTGGGAGAAACAGGGACGCTCCCATCCCCCTGTTCCCAGAGCGCGTTAAGGAGAAAAGGTGCCAACCAGCTTCATGCAGCAACCCACTCTCATCTCTGTCTCCCTCTTCTGTCTCAATGGGGCTGCCTCTCCGACTGCTGTCCCAGGCAGGGTTGAGCTCACCTCAGGGGTACCGACCAGCCCCTGCAAGTGGCTAATTCCTCCCACGCCCAAGACAGATACCGCTGCCTCCAAGGCTCGGGTCGGAAGCCACCACTGCTGCAAACACGCAGCGAGGCACAAAGTGTGCACAGCACAGTGTGGACCCTCATCCAGGCATTGATTGTGCTCAGACCCTCGGCGAGGCTCAGTTCAGATGGCTGTTGAGCTGCAAGTGCCTACATTTTGCAGGTAGAAGGGGATAGGAGATGCTGTGCTACCTACACAGCATGCAAGGAGGGATCGGGCTGGTTTGGTGTGCTGTTTGCCCTAGAAACCACTCTTACTACAAGCTGGCATGGTCGGGTTGTTGTGGAAGTGCCCAAATAGCGAAGGCTGCAGGCCAGCCTTGGCAGCAAAGCTTTGCTTACTTGTGCATCAGCTAAGGCAGGAGCTGGGCTGTGAACAGGCTGTGTCTGAGAAACTGTGGGGTCAGAAAGCCATCCCATGGTGGGCCAGTCCTGGGGAGGCCATCCGTCATTAACAGGGATGTAGGCAGCCAGGAGCATGAGGGTGGGCTGGTCAGGGCTCTGTTCTTGCAACCTCCTTTATACAATTGGTGCTTAATGAGGTGTTTGTTTCGTTTTTGTGCTGAGAAAAGCCAGTGCAAATGAGTGATATGTGGAAAGCAGAGCTGCAAAGCTCCCGTCTGATCCCAGTTATTACCAGCTCTTTCGTTCTTCACGGCATGTTGTGTCTAAGGCCATGACTGATACCGTGCCAGTGAGCTGCCATGGAACATCCCGTGCTGCAGCTCCATGGAGGCTGTTTTCCTTGGGGAATGGGGCTGGCACAGCAGTGTGTGAGCGTCTCCTAATCCTCATCGGCATTCCCTAGCCAGTCCCCAGACCTTCAGCCACGGGAGCCAGCCTGGCCCAAACTGGTCTCTGTCTATTGCTTGGACTGTCAGGCACTGGATCCTGACAGGAGATGAAAGCCTGTTCAGCTGTTCCCCTCACTGCAAGGAGAGCAAAGTGGACATTTGCCCCCTGCCTTCTGCCTGCTGTGCTGCTTTTCGGCAGTAAATTTTCCTCTTGTGGTTGTTATCTTTTATTATATCCTTTTTTTTTTCTTTCTTTCTCTTAGTGATCAAGTGCCTGTGAGTGGTGACAGGAAAATGACATAGAAACCAAAGTCTAATTTTTTCCACAGATGGGTTGTAGCAGAAGGAGGAAAGTGCAAATGCAGTTTCTCAAGTGTCCTGCATTTTGGGGTATGAAAAGGTTGTGAGTTGCTTAAGTTCCCTTAGAGCAGCAACAGAAGGCAGAATGCCATGGAAAGGGGGGCTATTCTTAACATGCTTCATATATTTTATTCCTGGTTTCGCCATAATTTCCACCCCTCTACCCCCCCGAAAAATACCAAAAACATCTTGCGACAAAAGACCCCTGTAGCTAAAGATAGAAGGGTGAGGAATTTATAGAGATGGTTTTGGAGACAGAAGTAAAATTAACAGCCATGTGTAACTCCTGAACAACAGCCTGCAGAAAACCCCTAAAGTGCACATTAGCACATCGTGTTTTCTTATATAATGAACGGTTTTCCAGACATGCCCCAGATGAGAGCACTTCTCTACTCCAACGCGCCTTTCCACAGCGATCTGGCAACACAGCTTGAAGAAGGCAGCCTGAGGATGAACGGCAAAAGCGTGGGGGAGCCTTTGCTCTCCTGTCTCAGGGGGGGCAGCAGCATGCAGCATGCTAGGAGCTGAAATTCCCTCCTGAATCAGAGCTTGCCACAGGAGCAGTTTGCAGCTATGTTTTATTCTTCCCTTTGCAAGATGTATTTTGGTTACCTTTTTTTAAATTTTTTTTTATTTTCCGCATAAGTTAGCAGTAACTGCTGAAAGACTCTTCCCATTGGTGGTGCTTGTACGGGGGTGAAAACAACCCAAGGGGTATAAATAGAGGCTATTGGTAGTTTCCATTTTTTGTCTTCAAGGCATTTTTGAAGAAGTTTTCCAATCTGTTAGGGTTATTTTCTTTCCCTCTCAGTCTCTCTTTTTTTCTTTTTCTTTTTTTTTTTTTTTGACTGGATGACTGGATTTTTCTCATTTCTCAGAAATTCTATTCAGATTTTTGAGGAGATAAGAAAATAATCCAAAGCACACAGTAGAATGATTACAAAACCCCACAATACTGTGATTACACAAGATGTAATTGGATGCAACAAATTCAAAACAAACTTCTGAGAAATCCCAAGTAATTATGCCCTCCCAGCCCTGGCTCACCCCCTGTTGCTATTGGATTTTGGTCATTTTAGTCACTGAAATCCAGTGAAATCCCTTCAGATTCAGAGCAATGATATCCTATTTCTGTCTGCTGTTGCCAGGGGCAGTTATTTCCATCAGGGCAAAACAAGGGCAAGCTCTGCCTGCTCTGTGTGCATCTTTTGCCTTGGTATGGGCAAAAATGGCCCTACAAACTGTAGACCAAGACTAGATTCATCTCTCCAATGTTCAGCTACCCAAAATCCAAGTCCAGTCAGCGAGAGTGATTTAAACTACCCCTGTCATCAATGCGGAAGAACAACTAATCCCATCCCAAGCTGGGTGTGAGGAGTCTGCTTCTACTAAGAGCAGAGGATGTTTAGTTGGCTAAAGCTAGATATAATACAAGCTTTTTAGGTCTTTGTCTATGAGGACTGATTCTCTTCTCACCCCAGGATAAATTAGGAGTGATTACCCTTAAAATGATGAGTTACACATGTGTAAAACCAGTTCAAGTCAAAGGAGAATCCAATTCATCTGCTGTATTTATAATTAATTACTCTGATTAAGGGCTGGCAGCTAAGACCAGACTTCATTGCTCTTGTTTCATCAGACAGCAGAGGTGCTTGCCTCTGCTATCATGGCTATTAAAAAAAATATCGTTTTGCAGTAGCTTCTGCAGCAATTTAACCTTTGAAGGGTAAGTCCTGCAGTTGCTCAAGATTGTATAACCATCACAGAAAAGTTTTCTTGTCTTTCACAATGTAACCACCCACGAAATAAGGATTTGGTTTGAAGGTGGCATATGAAAGAGCATGAAGATGGGTGGTGACACAGAAAAATTGACTAAGCCAGCTAGCGCGTAATGGACATTAATTCTAGCCACCCCTTGATTGCAAAACAAGCACAGAGCTGCTGGTTCACTGTTTCTTAACCATCTCCATACTGCAGCTGCTATTTTATTTTAAAGAAACAGCCTTTTCCTAGAAGATGTTTAAAAAACTTATGCTTTTATAACAATTTCTGAGAAACAAACCACCTGCCACCTTTTCAAAGGGAACAATTGCATTTACCAACTGCTGTAGTGACTAACCAGGTTCCCCACACCTTCCCCCAGCTACCTGCAGAGTATTAATGCCTGCTGAATTTCACTAGGATTGCAGTTTCTCTTCCTGTTCTCAGCAGATGCATTTGAGACACCATGACATATGGTTCAAGCAGACCAGGGATCTTGAAGGCTCAAGTCAACATGGGACGTTCCCAAATTTGGGGCTGTTGGCATGCAGTCAGTACCTATTTGTCTCTCCGTCTATCTAGGCCAGACTCCTCCAATATAATATAATCTGTCTAATCAAGGCTGGCTTCTATTCTTGGCTGAGCTGCAAACTTCCTCTGTGACCTTGGGCCAGCCACTGCTCTCTGCCTTCCCACTGCCCAGGGTCTCGTGAGGATCCCATCATTACTGTTTGCCAGGTGCAGTCATGAACCCTATGGAAATGCCTATAAATAACAGCTCCAAATGAAACATTGGGGAACTTCAGGTTAGAGCCTTGCAACTCTCTCCGGCCCTGGCAAGCACTGGAAACCAGGCTTAGCTGCGTACAAGCCCTCACCTACTTCAAATCATAGCTCAGCAAAGGGACCGAGAAAGCTGCCAGCTAGGTCAGAGCTTGGTCTGGGCAGCCAACCCTCCTCAGGCTTCGAAGCAAGGCTTGCACAAGTTTATGTATTGGGAGGACTTGTATTACGGCTGTGAACATATAAATTATTTATCATTGGTATTTCCCTCTATCTTAAACTCATGTGCCCGAAATGTCCTTGAAGCATGTTTTGGTGGGGGAAGACTCAGCATCTCTTAGGGCCTGGGGCTGAGGGGCAATAAATAGGTTTTCTGATTATGCGTGGAGCAGTATGAGTCCCACAACTGTGCTTTGTGCTGAGCTGTGTGCTTCAGGAAAGGAGCTCCCAGAGGCATGGCGCAGGCTCTCTGGTGCTGCTCCCCGGATGGGTCATAGTGTTTCTGAAGCTCACCAGTGCCTGGGTGGGCACCTGGGAGGTCTGTGATGGCCTCGGGGGCCAGTGCGGTGCAGCTCGATGGCCAGGGAGCAGATTAGCTATTTCACAGCAGAAGAGGACTGAAAAGGTGGAAGCCTTCTCATAATCACTGCAGTGGGGGCTAGTTTATCTTTATTGTGCTTGCAGCTATTTTTGGAGAGCCAGCAACAAAGTGGCTTAGGGAAAATAGAAAGGAAAGACTGGGAAGTGGAGAAGGTTGACAAGGAGGAAAAAGCAAGCAAGCAAGCATGAGTAATACAGGCATTATAAGTGCTTTATAATTAGTTTATAAAAGCTCTCAACATCAGTAAAGCCCTTTCTACTGAAAATCTTTCATAAAAATGCAGCAATATTTGTAAGCATTGTACATTTTCTGTTAATTCTTTTAAACAGCTCGAAGAAGAGCATCTAAGCAATGTATTGCCCTCCTTTCGCAACTCCTCATTGTCTGGGAAGTTAAAAGCACTTCAGCTTTGCCTCCCTGCCTTAAAACTTCCTGGGGGAAGCCTCTGAGGTGGTTTCAAACCAGCTGGCTGGCCTCCCCACGCAAGGAACAGCTGAAAAGATGCTGCTGCTGGAGGAGCAGCCAACTGCAGCCACCTTTGCTGCAAGAAGATTTGGTTAAGCCATTGACTATACTTGTGGGTTACAGATGCTGCACCCTGCCCTCACATATTTATGGTTGGCTCATTGGAGCAGTGCCTAGATGGGGAGAAGTGGCCATGAAATGTGCTTGGTGGTGGCAGCTTGCCCAGTGGAGGTAATGCCAGAGAGGTCAACCCACAAAGATGTTGGTACCCATTGACTGAAACAATGGTTTTGGTTATATGAGTGAAATGCAAATTGCTGGGCGCCGTTCAAGACAGTTTAGATGCCATCACTGTGTAAATGCATTTGTTGTTTGTTTCAGTGGCTAGTCTGGCCTAAACCATGACAGAGTCCCACCCAGCTGTGCCCTACTCTGTAATTATCCCAAACTGGTTAGAACAGAAAGCATGCCCAGGGTTGGGTTTTCTTCCTTCCTATTTTGCTTCTTGTTTTTCACACGGGAAGAACAAAATCTGGAAACCGTGCTTAAGCTTAACAGAAGCAAAGGTCTGGCCAAACTGGATTTTAACATGGCCAGTGACCCAACACGAGGAGAATGGGGTTTATCAGATTGTTTGATTGTGGGCCAAGGCACGGACACGACTGAAACACATGATGCCAAAAGTCTGCTGTGGGGATTAGCTGGTGTTCTTGCTGAAGTTTCAAAGTTTCATGGTTTGGACTGGACATCTTTGGTGTTCATTTTGAAAGCCTGAAGGTTAATTGCTATGTTGGAGAGGAAGTAGGTGCTCCTGCTGATCTAGGCAGGAGTTATCTCCTGAGTGTAATACTCTCCCGATTCATACTGTTTATATGACCTGAAGAAAGAGAGTATTGCCTCATGAGGAGCAGAGGGCTGGGGCCAAGATTTTTTTAACTAGGGAAGAAAATTCTTTTGCATTTATATTCATTTTACATTTGGCAAAAATGATTCCCTGACCTTCTCCTAGAGGCTTTTTTAGTTGTTTGCAACATTTGATTGATTAAGGATTAGCTCCAGTAGGAGGAAGCTCAGTTAGATGCTTGGATGAAGCCAAACAGGGTTTAATTCAGAGAGGCAAATATTTCCTGATGATTTACTTACTAGATTCATTCTTTTAATTTTCCATTTGCAAATTGCCCATGAGCAGATTGCAATATTCCCAAATTGTGTGTATTATTGGAAGTTATTCACCCATTCAATAAGCAAATATTTCTTGGTCCAGAATTTGTTTCTGAAATTACCAGAGCTCCTACAGCACTGAGTGGTTTGAGGAGCCATGAGGACAGTGCTAGGATATTTGGTGCGTTGGCTACAGTAGAAGCTGTGATCATTACAGTCAAGTAGTTGAAGCTGTGTACTGTGTTGGCGAGTTAGAACCCCACGAGGACACAAACAGATGTGATTCCCTGGAATGCAGCTAACCTCTGCCTGTGCCATGCAAATGGAAGCTTTTACAATCTGCTCCATTAACTGTGTTTTGCCAACATTTGCGTTTTCGCCAAATTAATTTTTTGCCATATATTCATGATTTCACTGGTAGCCAGTAGTCCTGTGGCACAGATGTGTACTTCAGATGTGGAAGGGCTGCAAGCACACTGAGACCGAGTAGTAATTTAGAGAACAAAATGTCTCCGCTGTTTGCTCAGTGCGACTTTAAACAAATAGACAAACAAAGAGGAAAAAAAAAATCTACTTAAAAGAAGCACTAACACTGCCCTCTGTGTTCCTCCTCCCTGGGGAGATGGTGGGATCAAGCCACACATGATGGACGTTAGCGGGGTCAGGCAGGGTGCTGCTGGATGGTGTCAGGGTAATAAGGGGTCATGAGGGGATAGGGAGCTACACAGAGCCGTGGAGAGAGCGGAGGGAACAGATCTTCATTTACATTGATGTGTGTCCACCCACTGGCTGAGCCAAATGCTCTTCCTGTGAGAGTGCCTCTTCCCAAGACCACTTGGATTTCACCTTGGCCAAGCCAACTGAGGCTGTAACAAAGTTAAAGGCTGGGTGATTGCAGCTAGCTGAGCGCTTGGTCCAGCGCAGACAGGATTTTATCTGCAGGCATTTTGCTTCTGGCTCTCAGCCTGATTTAGTCCCAGTAAGGCATGAAACCAAAGCTGTCCGGGCCATCTTTCTTTGTGGAGGAGCACACTGAGTTCCTGTAAGTTTGTTTTGAGTTTGTGGCCTGCCGATGTGTGCTTTGCAGAACAGGAATGAGTCACATGAGGATAATTGCTGTATCCAGCAAGCTACTTCTCCTTTCAACTCTCCATTCCCAAACAGGTCTTGTGACAAAGAAGAAAGGCGGATTCCTGGCAGCCTGGAAATGCTTTTTCCCTCCCTGGCCCCATGAGAAGAGCTGTAGCATGTTGTTCAAACAGGTTGATAGAAAGCGAATAAACAGTTGAAGAGAGTTGGGCAGTTTCTGTAAATAGCACCGTGCTGGCCAGAGAGGAGGAGAAGAGGGGCGGGAGAGCGCGGGTGTTAGAAAGCAGCTGAAGAACAAGATGTTCACGTAAAAGCTGTTTGTTTCTTTAGAACACACAGAGCCTGATAACTACCTTGCCATTCGTTATGGCCTAGAAAATATGAAGGAATCTGTGTGAGTTTCACCCTTCAGCCAGCCTTTGCAACAAGCTTTTGTCTCTGCACCAGGAGGCAATTCTTCAATCCCTACACGTTCCTCCCCCAGACCATTCAGATGCCCAGGAGCCATGCCACTGGGCAAGTGGGACATTTCCAAGTAGGGTTTAGCAAAGGCAGGTTGTCGTTACAGGGCGTACAAGGATCAGGCAATAGTGAATGTGGTTACACAGCTCTTATGCAGCACTTCTCATCCCCAGGAAGTCTTTGTTAGCACTTAACAGAAGACGATCAGTATTACAGTCCAAGTGCTAAGTAAGTGTACTGGCCACGCTTTTAAAGGATCAGTATGGTGTCAGACGGTGGACAAAATAGCTACCCGCTCACATGGATTGAACATTGACTATTTGTTTAATGCTTGGTGCATGCTTGGCGAAATCCCACCTGGATAGTGGAATAAATTGAACTGTGCGAAGTAGCACGATGGCGCTTATGGAGAGAGGTAAGGGAAGGAGAGCAGCTCCAGGAGAGTTGTATCTGAGCTTCTGCTGTGCCGAAGGAGTGTTGTGGAAATGGAGGTAAATTGTGTTCTAAATTTTGCATGTTGGCTCTGAAGTGGATGTGGGTGCAATAAATTAACAAAGTGAGGAGCAACAGAAGAAGGGACTTACATGTAGCCAGACAGACAAAAGGGGAAAAAAATATATTGGGGAAGGTGTAGTGCGGTGTGGTGTGAGTGACAGAGTCCCAGGTAGGTACCTGTCTGGAAGATGTTCTGTGAAATATACAGGTATAAAGAAGTGTTTTGTGTTTGTCCCTGGCATCCTGAAGCATCTCCCTGACAGATGGTTTTACTGCCATTTCACCTGCCTCCACAGGTACGACTACATCGAGATCCGAGACGGGGACAGTGAAGCGGCAGACCTGCTGGGCAAACACTGTGGGAACATAGCACCTCCCACCATCATCTCTTCTGGCCCCTCTCTCTATATCAAGTTCACCTCGGACTATGCACGGCAAGGTGCCGGTTTCTCCCTGCGCTATGAGATCTATAAGACAGGTGAGTGTCTGAGTCAGTGCCTTTCTCCCAAGCTGTTTGCCATGATGATCTTCACAAGGAGATGTATTTGGCCACCTTTTCAATGTGGTTTTTAGAATCCTCTCCAGAGACAAAGGGCTTTTTTAAAATTTTTTTATTTAAGCAAGTCTGTTGCATCACATATCCAAGAAGGTAAATATGTTAGTGGCGCATGATAGTGCATTTTTGGATCACAGTGTGGCATCAAAAGCAGGGTTCTTTGTTAAATGCTCTCTTGTATTCGAGGCATTCTCTTGTATTCTCCCCAGCATGTGTGGAGCTTGTTAGGGCTATGTGGGGATTGTCCCTCGGTTAGAAGCACATGGAGCTCCCCCTCCTGTGGAGCTGCGATTCAGGGCTGTTCAATGACGCTGTGTTTTCTCTCCCTGGAAGTGGGGTTTGTAACTGGGGAGCTCTGGTTTTCAAGGGACTGCTGTCAGCAGTGCTGTCAAGAGCTGAGACGGCGCCTTTCCAGGCAGATATAAGAGGAACTATTCATAATTCTGTTTAATACCAAACTATTATTGAGGAAAGGGAAAGCTGCTCAAAGGCCTTTTAATAATGTTTCTGTCTAAATATTTGCCAGAATTGTGTGTCTGGGAAGAAGGAGGCTTGAGAAAATAAAACCCACTCTGTGTGTGCTGTGTGTGCGCGCGGGTGAGAGAGGTGTGCCTGCGCACCGAGGGAACAGGAGTGTGCTTTGCACAGGGACACAGGCGCCTGCCTTGTGCCCACATTCCTTCGGTGGTGCGCTGGAAGAAAACATACACACGGCTTTCACATCATTGCATCCAGCACAGAAAAAAAAATGCATGTGCCTGGTGAAGAGCTGGAAAGGAGCACAACAGGGTGGTTTAACCAGCCTCTTCAAAGGGAAGGTGGTGAGCACAGGCACCAGTGCCAGGGAGCCCTGGCCCAGCTGTGCAGCAGGCAGAGGTGTGCAGGTAGCCCACAACCCGGTTGCAGGTAGATGTGAATGTGGTGATTCTGCTGCAAGAGGATGGGAATATGAGTTCCCAAATTCATTGTGAAATGCTGCAGGTGGGGGGTGCCTGGAGGTTCGGGTGGATGAGGGAAGTGCTGTTGCTCATGGTTGC
Source organism: Chionis minor (assembly GCA_013398295.1). Taxonomy (NCBI): domain Eukaryota; kingdom Metazoa; phylum Chordata; class Aves; order Charadriiformes; family Chionidae; genus Chionis; species Chionis minor. The sequence continues at coordinate 14,741 of VZSF01001076.1, forward strand.
CTGGGCTGTATAACTGACCATGGAGCTGTTGTGGTGCAGCCAGCTCACCGCTCACCACTACTGTGTGTTATAGTTAGGACACAGATTAGTTCTCAAAGACTTTAGTGGTTCATCCAGCTATTGGGAACTTGCCTCAGCCAACCCCAGCATGGAGGATGGCAAAGGATGGCTGTGTTCAGGTGAGAAGACTGCCGACCCACCTCAGCCTGCCTTGCCTCTCACTCCCTTACACACACCCCCTCTGAGTCCAGCAGAATGTGCTGGGTTGTGCTTGTCCTCACATCAGGTCCATGCCCTGATTTGGGGCACCGGGGTGGTGTGGAGTGGTCCAACTGGCTGAGGTGGTCAGGCCAGGCCAGGCTGAGTGTGGCTGTGAGAAGGGACGGCAGACAGAAACTCTGCCTGGGTGGGAGCCAGCAAGGGGCCAAATTCATGGGAAAAGGAGATTTTGTTGCTGCCGGTATGGAGGGAGAGGAAGCAAGGGCTGATCTGGGAGAGAGTGGATTTTGGATGGAGCCTGGAGCTGAGTTTATGTCCCTCAATGTAGGTCCCTGCAGACCTGACCTCAGGTCTGAAGTGGTGTTGGGGCTCCTTTAGCCACCAGCCCTCCTTGCAGGCAGCCATCCTCTCCAGAAATAGCCACACTTTTTTCCAGCCACAGCTCACAGAATCCAGGCTGGCAAGGCAGGTTTTGGCACAGGAGCGGGAATAAGCCTGTGATCCAGGAGTCCCCCAGCCCACCTTGCCTGCCCAGCCCCTGTTCCCACCCCGTGGCGCTCCCAGGGAGGGCGGTGGGCAGCGCTGGCTGCAGGGCCACCACAGTACAAGCAAACCCTGCCTTTTGTTTGCAGGCAGGCAGGCACAGGCAAAGTTTCCATCTAAGCAGTCAGGGTAGCCAGCAAGAGTGTCATCAGCTTTAAAGGTCATCGGATTGTCATTGTCCACATCAGTAAAGGCAGCGTGGCTGCAGCTTCTTTCTTTCTTAAAGGTGACCTAAAAAACCAACTCCTTTCAACTGAGCATTTATTTCCACACCTTGTGCTAAATTTCCCTTATCACGGTGTGAGAGGAGCAATCTGCATACAAACAACTGCACACCAGTCTCTGAATCCCCTGATGGGTATCAGTCAGTGGTCTGTGGGCTGACAAAAGAGCCGCCTGCCCTGGCTGGTCCAGCCTCCCTGCTGCTCACTTTGTGAGTCAGTTTTGGCAGGGCTGGCCTGAGCTCTCCATTGCTGGGCATCAAAGTCTCCTCTCAGGCTGGTGCTGAAGCCAGCATGACTCACGTTGATTATCTGCAGCTTCCTTATAAAAAAACCTGATCATTGTGTTTGCTGGTATCAGCCAAACTGGAGACAAAGATGCCAAATGCGATAAGAGCCCCATATGAGGAAACTGTTGTTGTCTAATGCAGTGACATAGTTATGTCTCTCTCCTGTCTCTAGAGGACAGTCCCTGACTCTGGGTTTAGTCTTTGATTTTCTCCCTAGCTCGGAGCTTGTGTTATTTTCCCTATTTATCTATTTGTCTTTCAAGCTGTTTGGAACGAAGTACACCCTTATCCCTGTTCACGGCATTACGCTGTGATTTGTGTTTGGCCTTATTTTTTGCCTCTGTGTTTTACCCCACAGGTTCACACCAGAAAAGCTGGCTGCTTCATTAGGTAGTCAATTAAGAGCCTCTCCTGAGTAGCTCTCCAGCTAGGCGCTGCATAATGCAGTGCTGGGATCCTGCTATTACTGTGGGCTGCTGGCCTGACTCCTGTAGGTTAATGCTGAATTGAATAAAAAGTCTCCCATTAGTCCTGGGAAGGCTCGTGCTGCCTGGAAGAGCCGGAGCAGAAGGGTTTGTAGAGGAGAAGGAGGGTGTCCCAGTAAAACTGAAGCAGAAACCCTTGCAAATGCTAACGCCGGGTTGCAGCAGTGGCCAGCAGCCTCTCTAACATCCCCTTTTGCCTCTGATCGCTTCAGGCTGCAGATTTCTGTTGCCTATTGTCCTGTCTCCACAGTGCAGAGGTTTCAAAGTCACCATGGTAAGAATACAACACAAATTCCCCTTTCCCCAGCCACCCTGAGGCACCTTGGCTGTGTGAGAGGGGGCACGGAGCTGGTCTGGCTGCAGTTGAGGCCAGTGCTGAGGTCAGCAATAAATAAGAGGCAACATTGTCTGCCCTTCTTGCCACGCAAAGGTCTTCCTTAAGGATAGAAATAACTTGCATTTCTGATGCGGACGGCTCAGTCTGTGAGAAAGAGGGCTCTGTTCCTCCTCTCAGCAGAGATTCCCCTGCCACGGCCCCTGTTACCCCCGCTCTTGCCATGGCCACAGAGCGGGGATGTATCCTGGAGCTGGCTCTGATCCCTTGTGTGGGTCTCAGGGGGCTGCAGGCCAACCACACACTTCCCAAGGGTTTCCAGCTAACAGTGGCACTCTCCCCTGGACCCTTTCACTGTGTAAATATTTGTGCTTCCTAATTTTCTCAAGAGGAAACTGAGGCACGGATGTCCATGCCAGAGGGGGAGAGGTTGCAGGAGACTAGCGCCTGGGGACAGCTTTTTCCAAAGAGATGGCAGCTGCATTACTCCTCTCTGCCCCTTCCCAGGCAGCTACCTCCCCAAACAGGGGCTCCTCCAAACCTGGAGCTGCTGTAGCCCTTTGCCAGCAGGGGTGGCAGCTGCAGCAGCAAGGACCAGGTACGGAACCTCCTGCTGGCCAGCCCCTCTGTGGGCTTTGGGGTGGTGGGCACAGGTCTCCCATCAGGCCACTATTTGGAGAGCCTGGCAGACAGTGGGTAGGACTGGCAGGAGAAGCCTCCCTTCCCCACTAGAACCACTACCGCTGGCATGGGGGACACAGCAGGGTGCTAGCCTGCCAAATCACAGCCATGGCTTTGGGTGGGATCCCTTTCCTAGTCTTGTTTTTGGAGTAATTGGCAGGGAGATCAGCAGTGGCGTACAGGCTACATTTGCAGAGCTGTCTAAGGGATTGAGAAACGTGCTGTCTACTCCAGTGAATGCACATACCTTGTCTCTTCACCTGTGGAAAGCTTTGAAAATCACCCTCTTGGTCCTTGCAGGAATTCACACAGCTTTTGGATTACAGGACATTTCCAGAAGTGAATACAAACCCCTCTAAGCTCAAAATGGGGTTTGCACAGTGTGTCAAGTTGTTGGCATTAAGTTGCGTTGTTGCTAAGCTGTGGGTTTTTTCCTGCCACTACAGGCTCTGAGGACTGCTCCAGAAACTTCACTGCCTCCAACGGCACTATTGAGTCTCCAGGTTTCCCTGACAAGTATCCACACAACCTGGACTGCATCTTCACCATCATAGCCAAGCCAAAGACAGAAATCCTCCTCCACTTTCTGCTCTTCGACCTTGAGCATGATCCGCTGCAGGCAGGAGAAGGAGACTGCAAGTATGACTGGCTGGACATCTGGGACGGTATCCCTCAAGGTAAGCCATGGGGTGCTGCACTGCTGTTCTCAGCCTCAGTTGGTGTTTCACAAAGCTCCAAAACTCTGCAGTCTGTATCTGAACACCAAAGGTGCCTAACCTCAGACATGGCTGTAGCATGCAGCCTGCCATCACAGTGCTCTGTGGCTGGCTGTGGGGGCGGTGCGCTTGCAGAAGACTGCACGTATTAAACGCCAAACTACTGCTCTGTTGTAACCACTGATCTGAAAAGCCCCATGGGACACTCCCAAGATACCACCAGTCCTCCCTCAGGGAAGGGCAGTGGGTTCATGCAGTGTTGGGAGGCTCTCCCTACCCTGTACCAACACTAAGAAACAGCAGATTTGGAGCATTTCCCAGCAATTTCAGAGCAACGCCTGCTGCAGTGGATATTTCTGCACGGTGCACTGCATGGCACTGTGCCAGCGGATGTAAAAAATAGCCCACCCCCAAAGCCTTTCTTTTATCCCGATCGGTCCCGCTAAGGCATCCCTGCTGAGTGATACCAATCTGCTGATGACCCAGGATGCCACTGGAAAAGCAGGCATTACCTTTGCTGCTCTTTCTTTTGCAGTTGGCCCCTTGATAGGCAGATACTGTGGCACTAAGATGCCATCGGACATCCGCTCAACCACTGGCGTCCTCTCGCTCACCTTCCACACAGACCTGGCAGTGGCTAAAGATGGTTTCTCTGCTCAGTACTACTTGATCCAGCAGGAATTCCCAGAAAGTAAGTTGGAAACGTGTGCGTATGACTTTAGGCAGTCATGTCACCTGTTTTTCCGAAGTCTTTCCTTTGGCGCGTGTGAGAATGAGGAAGGCAGGAGTGTGTCCGGGGGCTGGTTCCCCACTGGCAAGGCAGACAGCAGTTACACTTGGTGTGTTCTCTGTTTCTCATAGAAGTGAGATTTCAGTAAGAATCACACTTTCTGACCTTTCTTTGACTTTTCACTTGCTTGTGAATTCTTCTTAATACCTTTTGGGATAGAATCCTTCACATATGTGCTCAGCCCAAAGGATTTAGGGGAAAACTTTAGCCCAGCGGGTGCAGCAGATTCATTAAAGCACAGGGGAAAATAGTCTCTCCGTCTCTCTGGTTTTCCAAAAATTCACAGCCCCGAACTACAAATTGGAATTTCTTGGCTGTCTAATTAAAAAATGCCTAAAGCTCCAAGCATTTCAAACCAAAATTTGGTTTAGATCCCTTATTAAGGGAAGTAAATTGATGTAGAGTGAGCAAGTTGTGTGTTTTGAAAATGAAGAGCATTTTGGTTCTTTGTGATAATGCTTGCAGGCAAGGAAAGATTCAGTTTGTTTTCCCGTGGTATTTTTACATCAGAGCTACAGTTCTCAACCTCTGTTAGCAGTGAACCTGTGATACAACAGAAGAAGCCTTCAGGACACCCCTCAGTCCCAGAGAAGGAGAGGGGTTCCCTGACCCAACACTGAAAGCCCATGACAGAGAGCAGGGTAGAGTAAGGGTTGTGCAGCACTGGAGCAGCTGAGTTACAGGCTCTTGCTCGGTGATTGAGTTAGGGATGTTCTGCTCAGGCTGTGAGAGTTACAGACAAACACGAGCTCTTCACCATTACCTATATCCACACTCAGCTGATCTGCTCCTTAATCCCCTTTCTATTCTGTTCCTTAAAAGGATTGGGAAATAAAATGTTGATGACACACAAAGCTTGAGAAATCAAGCACAAGAGCTGTTAAAGGGCCAGGCCTGTTTTGATTTATGCTTGTGTAAAATTGAAACTTGACTAATACCACTGAGGTCTTAACTTGGCCCATCATTTCCGTCCTGGGTTGATTTGGCCATATTAACAACACAGGCGGTTTGCTGAGGCCTCATTGGTTTACAGCAGCGGCATGCTTGGGCTCATGCAGTACCTCCTATCAATGTTTTCTTTGCTGTTATTTTCACAGGACAGCTGCCATAAAATGTATGAGACATGCAATAAGATTGAGCTAATTGTGACTTTTAAAGCCTTAGAAGTGAGGAAACCCAAATGAAAGCATACCAAAGTCTTTCATATTCTTGGCTGGTTAATTCCTATCAGCCTGATAACACGTATAGCGCATGCACATATACACAGACACATACACACACACCCACATGCATCCATACTCTCACATGTACACAAAACCTTCAGACTTCCCCATTCCAGGTGTTGATGTTCCTGCCAGCAGCACAGCAGTAAGCACCCTCCCGTTGTGCTTGCCCATACTCCGTGCCTTGTCAGAGCTTAGATTTCACCTCCGGCCTTCAAGAAGATGGGGAACTTTATGGCAAGGGGACTTGGGACATCCTGGTGGAGATGGAGGGAGGGAGGGAAGGGACAGAATTGTGTCAAAACTGTGTAAAGATGAAGGAGTTAGAGAAAGGGAGAAAGATCTGGACTGTATTCTTTTTCAAAGGGCCATGAAAACATCAAGCTGCCCCATCCTTAATTTTTCAGTGCCATCTGTGAGGACACACAACCTGCAAGATGGTGCACATCTGTTCATCTTTCCAGGCAGGCAGCTTTGCTTGGGGTTAGCTGGGGAGCGTAGTTCGTGGCTGCCTTCCACTTGGGAGCGAAGTACAGAGACTGCAAACTGATGTGCATGTGTGTATGTGTCCGCTCCAGACTTCCAGTGCAACGTGCCGCTAGGGATGGAGTCTGGCAGGATCTCCAACATGCAGATCAGTGCCTCCTCCACCTACTCAGATGGGCGATGGACCCCTCAACAGAGCCGGCTCAACAGTGATGACAATGGCTGGACCCCCAATGTAGACAGCAACAAAGAGTACCTCCAGGTATGCATGCCTTCCGGCCCCCCCGGCTCTTCCCTCACCAAATGGAGTGTCACGCTGTTACACTGACCCTTGACCATAAGGCTTGTTGAATTTTTTATTGCCTCTGTGGCTCATGGGGAGCGAGCAGTAGGGGAGCTGCAGTGTCTCCATGAAATGCGACAGGCTTAGTCCCATTAGTGAGCCTGCATGAGGGCTGACTTGACCAGCTGTCCTTCTCCCATCCCCTCCTTCCTGCCCCAAACCCTGATGGACTTTCCAGCATACTGCCTGAGACTGATGGACCTCTGGTACTTACAAGGGCCACTGACTCTGCCACTGGCCTGAGGACCAAAGTGTCCAGGAGGCACGTGGAAAAACAACTAGAATAATATTTATCTCATCAGTGATGCAGGGACCGTGAGTGGGCTAACATCAGGTAGGGGGCTGACAGAGCAAAGGCTTTCCCTGGGAGCTGGTTAGATCCACAGTCTCTGTCCATTCAGGGCTTCTGACTGTGTCACATCACTGTGAGACACTGCTTGCTAAAGGCCAGTAGGGGTGGGAGGTGGGGAATGTCATTGCCTCTAGCAGACAACTCATTCTTCATTCATGGCAGCACCACCAAGCCATCTCTGCTGACCTTTCTCAACCCACATTGTAAAAAAAAAAAAANAACCAGGAACTGCAGCACTTGCTAATTGGACATCATGCTTTTATTTTACATGGAAAAAGTCAATCTCTGTCCTGCTTTAATGGACATGAGCTTCTGTGCAGATTCTGTTGCTCGGTCTGAGGCAGGAAGAAGGCTTTGCGATGGTCCCATATGGACAGACATCAAGATCCTTAGTTATTCTTGTCCTATGGTCCTATCTGTGAGCATCCTGCTGAAGTCACCCCAGGCAGTTTGTGCCTGTTGAAATGTGCGCCCGCAGATGGAGCGAGACAGACTGAATTTGCACCTTTTCACATTTCAGAGATAGAAGGAGGAACTAACTAGCCAACCTGGTCCCTCAGGTGATCACTGTTCTCTCTCATGTCCCTTTTTCCCCTGGAAAGGTGGACCTCCACTTCCTGACCGTGCTCACGGCCATTGCTACACAGGGTGCCATCTCCAGAGAAACCCAGAATGGCTACTATGTCCGTACCTACAAGCTGGAGGTCAGCACCAATGGGGAGGACTGGATGATGTACCGACATGGGAAAAACCACAAGGTAAAGGCCTCTTTGTCTCTTTTGCATGCACCTTGGTGAGTCTTGCAGCCAACAGGAGGGAACAGAACAGAGAGATTTTACAGGCCCAGAGGGTTCAATCTGCGAGGGATGCTTTTTCATATGAGGGCTAAAAGACTGATGATACCCTGAGCAGAAATAGTCCTTTCTTCTCTGCGCAGCAATGAGGAAACATTATTCCTTGGAAAACCTCGTTGCTGTTGCATCTTTCGTGGTGGTGAGAGTATGTTATTTGACTGCAAATGAAGGAGAAAATGCTTTCACAGCCTGTGTTTTGCCATACAAGATTCATTGAGCTTTTATGGCCGTAGCCCCGTCTGCATGCTGGGTTAACAATCACAAAACCACATGAAACTGTAGTTCAGGAGTTATTGAGGCCTGGAAATGAAAGGGCACAAATCCTAAGAGGGGCTCACACCATCCCAGAGAACAAAATGAACAATAAATAATGAGGAGCAATTCAGGCTGCCAGAGCTGTGGGATCTGTGCTAGCAGGCATGGTCGGCAAGGATGCATTGAGCCCTGGGAGCTGCTGCACACTCTTGCCATCTTTCTGGGAAACACACAGAGATGGGAGTGAGGGGGATGGAAGGTAAATATGGGTGTTCAGCCGTTCCAAGCCTTGCGTATGCTGCTGCGTGGCCAGGCGAGGCAAGCTCGACGTGGCCCCCATGGGAGCTTTGGCATATGGAGAGGGGTTTTAAGGCAGCCGTGGTGCTGAGCTGGTCCTGCTCTGTCACTTGCCTTGGTCGTGTGGTTGTCCCTTGGTTAAGGGCACCTCGGGAAAGCCCTTCCTTGCTCTTCTGTGGTGCTTCCCAGCACTGCTGCTGCGGTTCAGGTCCTCCCCGTTGCTGTGCCATAATTTGTCTGCGTGAACTTGGTGGCTGGGGTCCCACACCCCTCCCCCCGCATGCATGTCCCAGCAATTTCTGCTTGCTCAGCGCTTCTGTTAAATTAGCTGTCCCCTCCCTTTGCTGGCACAGGCACTGCTGGCATGAAATGCAATAGTCTGTCTTGTCCAGGATTCATCCAGACATTTCCTTCCCTTCCGGGCCGTGTGATTTCCCCTTCCCCACAAGTGTGTCTCACAGTTCAAATTCACTCTACTTCCCAGAATGAGTCCTCTCTGGGCAGAGGCCCATAGCAGGGTCTCATACCTGCAATATTTGGAGTATTTAAGCTCCTCACATGCCAGTGAGGTGGTGTTAGACCTATTTTAGGGGTCAGGAAATGGAGGCATAGGGCAGCCCAGCACCCTACAGGAGAGTCAGCAGCCGGGCTCCTCCAGAACTTGGGTGCACTGGCTCCAGGGCTGCAGCTCGTGGCAGAGCTCACATATAACCCTGACACAGTGGCCATGTACTGGTGTGGAGGCTCTGTGCTCTCCCAGGACTCACTGACCGTGGCAGACCTTTCTGTGAACCAAGGCTATTTCTCCTCATCCCAGGCAGCCCATGGAAGCGGGTGAGTTTGAGGTCTTGCTGGGACCATTTCTGGAAGCCAAGGCAGACAGGAGATTGGCAACATGCCAGGCAGCACGATGGGCTCAATACACAGTTCAGTGTTTCAAATAACCACTGGCAATAAGCTTACCTTTCAGAGTCTAACTGGAGCGAGAATCTGGCCTGGAGGGTGGTTTTAGTCACAGGGGCGAGTAGATCTCCCATCCTTGCGGTCCCAGGCATTGGACACTGGATCCTCAGCCAGGGTGCAGCAGAACAGTATGGCTGGTTTCAGTACTGCTGGGCCAATTTACATTGCCCCAGCAATACCCCAAAGCCTGGCTGGTGTCAGCCCAAGGTGGTCCCCTAGCCACATGAGCTGCCACTATTTTAGGATTGGATCAGCTTTTTTCTGCTCTGTTTTCTCTCTTCATAAAAAAAAGAAGAAAAATCAAGCCTCTCCTTTTTTACTCCTTTATTCCAGTCTTGCTTCGTTCCTGTGTTCTGGCCTCAATTTAGCAGACACTTCCCGAGGCTTGAGGATAAGCAATTGCTTTTTGGTGGCTTTCCTACCCCTTGCATCCTGGTGACTGCTTTCCCTCCCTGTTGAACAACTGGCCACCAGCCACTGAGCCGCAGTGGGGCGAGGGCAAAGCTCCTCTGCTCATGGGCCTGGTGCTGGGGGGCTCTGGCCCTGCATTCCCTGCCCACGTGAATCCCCACTGTTCCTGCATTAGGCAAGCTGCCAGATGTCTGTATTCAAGGTGCAGATTTCTCCCTGCGTCAGTGCAGCGCTCCACACGGTTCAGGCTGCAACGGTGGAGCGAACCGTGCCAAATAGATTTGTCAAGTCTGCCGCAGCTTGATTTGGTGCCATGAGGAGCGGGGAGGGAGGGGAGGGGGTGGACAGACAGGGACTCTCTATTCCTCTATATACATGCAGATATGTGAGTATATATATACATATATATATATATACACATACATATATATATGCACATGCACATATAGGCATATGGGGTATATCAAACACTGCTCTGAATTTCTGCCGGCTGTGTGGGCCAAAAGCAAAGCTCTGCCATGTTACAGGCAGGTCAGCTAACATTTACATCTTCGTCAGGGAACTAAAGCAAGAGGAAGCCAGTGAGTGCAGGAGGGTTGGGGAGGGGGTGATGCTCTCTGCAGAGGATGGGGAGCTCTGGCCTCCTCCCTTTCACCCCCCGGCTTCCCCTCCTTCCAGCGTTTCAGAGGAGAGCGGGGCCAGAGTGTTTCCCTGCGAAACGTGATGGCTCACCTTTGAGTCCCCAGACACTGGCACTCATGGCAAGGGAAATGGGAAAGGCAGGATGAGGCAGAGGAAAACAAGATTAATACGTGCTTGCAGCAGACGGGGCTGGCTGGGCTGTTTCCGTGCTAAGTGCTGCTGAATTTCTGGGGTGGGGAGGCAGTGGGAAGGCAGCAGCAGGTCTGCAACCGGCAGGAGGGAAGCCCCACACTCACACTTCCCCCTTCCCACCCTACCCCTGCTGGACTTCCCCCTGCATGGCAGCCTGCTCCCCACAAAGCACACCCAGCCCAGCCCACCCCAGATGTGCCCGTGTCCTGGGGGTGATGCTGTGTCTTTGCCTGGGATGTGGGACCAGGGGGAGAGGCTAACCCAGTGACCTGGCCGAAGGTGCAGGGCTGTCTTCCCGTGTGTCCCCCAACAGAGAGGACAGGGAGGAGAGCAGCCATCACCACGTGTTGCCCCGTGCTTGCCCTTTACTACCTAACAGCACATCGCCTTGGGACAGGGCCAAACACCCCCTGCCCCAGAAAGGCTGCGCTGGCTCTTGCCCTCCCTGTTGCATCCCCCTCTGTGTCATCCAGGGTCGATGGCCCCAGAGGTTATCTTCCAGGCACTGACCCTGGTGTGCGCTCAGAGATCTTATCTAGCATTTTGCAAAAGTCTTTAGAAAACAACAACTTGTTCTTGAACCCAAGGAAGGAAAAGAGCACCTGGCAGGATTTGACCTTTTGTTTTTGGCCATTTTCTTCAGGCGAATTCAGCTATGATGATTTTATTGGAAAACAAAGTGCTCATCCATTCTGATCCACTTCCTTTGTAGGGTCTCGGGTTCCAGCTCCTGTGTGGTCTGAGCCACTGTCTTAGTAGCTGTGGAGATCAGCTCATGGGGATCACCTAGTGTGGTGAGGGACTGGGGGATGCGATGGGTTTCAGGATTCGGGGTGGGTTGGGAATGTGATGGGTGCTCTCACTGCCTCCATTGCTCTGTGTGTAAAATGGGAGGATGCAACTGAAACATTTGCTTTGAGAACCTGTAGAAGTCAAAGGATGAGAAATGGCAGCAAGATACAGCTGATATGCATTTTCTATTTCCTGCTCACTTTGATGGCTTTGTGCTTCTTATCAGCTAACCTTCCTGGGTGGTATTTCAGATGGATGCAAGAAGGCAGGCTGAATTGTTGTAAAGAGCCAAATATCTCCACTGTGCATGGAGCTGGGGACATCAGAGATGCATGGTGCTGGCAGAGAATATTGAGGATGACTCTTTGGAGACCCTCATGCCTTCCTTTGGGAGCATTCCTCTGTTCTTTCAGTTCTTAATGAGGTTTCCTGTGTTCATTCACCTGGGGAGGGAGAGAAAAGCTTTCAGTCCTGTGGCTTCTTTATCTGGAAAACTCAGGAAACACTTGCATGATCAGCCAGAAGGCCATGAGTGCTTCTGCACAGAGACATCATGGTGCAGAGAGTTTTCCCAGAAGCATCCCCAGGTCCCAGCCTGCTTTGGCTGCTTTCACAGGCAGGACAAAGACGTCAGGCTTCGGGAAAGGCAGCCCTGTGCATTCACCCTTGGTGCAGTACCAGGGGAGAATTACAGCCCTGGCTCTCCTAGCAAGGCTGCAGCTTTGTACTTCTGGGTCTGATATCTCCTTTGCAGGCTAACAGAGTGCCACTCCTCATGTCTCTGGTGACTCCCAGATCTGAGTGAAGCCTCTCAAAGACACAGTGCTGGCAAGCCCAGCCCAGCACGCTGTGCCTTGCCCAGGCGTCTGTGCTTCGTTGAGTGTTGCCAAGTATCATTTTTCTTTTACCTCCTTGTTCCTGGATTTAATAAATCCAGAACTATCCACCCTCCACTCGAGCCAGAATCCTCCCACCATCAAACATGCCCCATTTTATGCCTTCCCTATCTGACAAGTAAAATAATCTCCCCTACTTTTCTCCTTCATGCTTCTCTGTCTAAATCCCGAAACCCTAATCCTGTTAGCATGCTCTGTTCCAGGGCTCTGTCTCCACGGGAGTAACATAATCCTGCAGTAAATCTAGTGGGTCCAGAGAGACACGTGCATATGGATGAAGGCAGGGCTGCTGCCATCCTTGGCCTTCTCCTCTGCCTCTTCCAGCCACTATCTGTAGCTCACCAAGAAATGTCACAGTGGCCAAGCAGCACAATAAACAAAGCAGGAGAGAGGTTACCTCCTGCCCGCTCCCTAACTCACTGCCTCTTCAACTTCACGGTGCATTTTGTCTCCCTGTCCTTCACTATCTTCCCTCCAAGCTCTGCCATTGGCACAATTCCCATGCCCACTGGAACTAATGTGGCTTCAGAAAGCCCTCCATCACCCCGCAACGGTTCCAGCATGTCAGAAATACGACTTGTAACTGTTGGTGCGGAGCCTGCATGTGTGTGCACATGGAAAACTTGTCCAGTCTTCCTCTAGCCTAGACATCATCTCTCACCACTTGCTTTCTGCAGCAAATTAATTAAGCAGGTCAGCTCTCATTGATTGCCAATATAATCTTATGTGTAGACCTGCCGACTGGACTAAAATGGAAGTAAACGTAAAGTATACGGGTTGGGCATGGGCAGCTTTTTGATGCAGCAGTGAAAATGGGTTCCCTTGACTGCTTCTTGGAAGGTGCTTTTAATTTGTTAATGGTTTTCCCATTCGTCTTCTGGCTCTGTCATCCTTCAGCATGTGTGCATACGCATGCGTATGTGTGCTCTCTGCTGAGTGTGTATATATCTATCTCCTTAGATCGCAGCCAGGTTTTTTTTTCTTCTACTGGTGTAAATTACTGTGACTTCTTATACTTCGATGGCGATATGTTGATTTACACCATTCGAAGACTTGGCTCAAAATATGTGCTGAGTGGGATGGGAAGCAGATAGGATGGGAGGAATAGCAACGTTCTATTTTGGTAAGGGGGAAGAAATCTTTGCTTTCTTGGCGCTCCCAATTTCACACATTTTCCTGCTAGTTCTTCCAATGCCGTGAGTGCTAATTTGAGGCAGGATGTAGAGCCTGTTCAAGTCAATGGGACTGTCTACACGGTGCGTTTGGTCTCTGGGGTCGGCATTTTTGGTGCAGAGAAAGAGTATGCTCAGGATCAGAGCCTGGTCAGCAGCATCGGGACCTGCAGGCTTACGATGCATTTCCACTTGGGAAAGGAGGCTGAAAGGTCAGGCACGTGGGAGGACCCCGCTTCTCTAACAGCACTAAGCACCTGCCCTCTGAAAATGGCCCCTTTCTGTTATGCCAAAGGGGGTGTGAAGCAATGACTCACTATGATCGGTTTGGGGCTTTTCAGAAACAAGGTTCACTGGGGCAAGTCCTGCCAACGCGGCTGATGCTAGAGTTGGAAGTCAGGTGCCATTTCTGCCCTCATAAACTGGCAGTCCGGAGTGTCAAGGCCCTGATTCAGAGTTACATAGCCTGCTGAGTGTGATCTAGTCTGAGGAAGTTACTGGGCCCCAAATCTAAAGCAGAATTGAGGTTGCTGTCCTTGGAAGCAGGTGGTTGGGGCTAAGGTCATGTAGGAGATGCTTTCAGCGATGCGTGTGGTAGTGATAAAGTTTTTTGGGCTCAGTCCTGCTTCTGCTTTCTGTCAAGCTTGACTTTGCAGAAGTCAGCAACAAATTACGCTGGTGTAAATTTGGATTCTGGCCCCTGATGCTCGTATGTGTGAAGTGAGCTAAAAAAGAACAAAACTGGAAATATGTTAAACCAAAAAGAGCAGCAAACCTCATCAGTGACTGTTAAACATGCTGGTCCATATGCAACCTTTGGCTCATGGAGTCTTCAAACTGCTGATTGTGGGAAGCGAAGAGAGGTTGCCAGGAGAAGACTCCCCTAGGCTTGCTGCCCCCAGGCATCTGCTGATGCCACCATCAGGAGCCGCCCCCTGGGACAGAGGGACCTTTGGGCTGACCTGACGTGCTGCTCCTCGTGCTAAAATAGTTGCACCAGCTCAGATAAACATTTCCTGTCCTCCGGTGTTAGGTTCAGAGGTAAGGTGTTGTGTGTCAGCTCCTGTGTTGACGTAAAGCTGGAGGCTTTGCTGTGGTGTGGAAATCTATCCTTACAGCCTCTGTGTGTGTTCCCACAGGTTTACAAGGCACACACACACACACGCATGCCTGGAGAGTGTTCCACGGTAACTACTCTTCTTATAGCCCTCCTGCTGGAAAAAAGGGTATTTGGTGTCTGCTGAGCAAGGGAAAGGAGGGGAAGTGGGGTCAGACAGGATAAAATAGGATATTAAAACCACATAAACCATGCTGTGTTGCTAAACGGTAGCAGCATGATGTATATTCTCCAGATTAGCATTTCTGCTCAAGTTCACATCAACCCTAAATCCCAATTACCAGCGAGATTTGCAACCAAGGCCCTCTGTGGGTTGGCTTCTCCCTGCCCTGCCGGGAATGCCACCATCCCGGGCTGGACAGCAATCCAGAGGGGCAGCCCAGAGCTGGTTGTGATGCTGTGAACAGATGCTGTCCCTCTCTCCAAACACCCTCTTCTGTGCCGGTGTGCTGGATGCCGGGAGGAGAGCAGTAACATGTGCCTTCTGCAGGCCTGGAGTGGTGGGAGGCTGATAAAATGCTTCTTAAGCAGTATTTAAGGCGAGAGGCCAGGATACAGCCTCAGCCCTTTTACTGTTCTGGATCACAGGGATCTGCAGTTGAATTGTTTGACTCTTGCCTCTGACAGGAGATCGGTGCCAGAGATTACGCTCTCCTGCTTCGCTCTGAGATAAACTTAGCGGGAGCTCCTGTGCTTAGCACAGCATATGCAGGGTAGGAGCCTGCAGAAGAGCCCAGCCAACATCTCAGTGTGGATGCGGCTCCTGGCTGAGATCAGAGGATGATCTAGCCCTGTCCTGAGAGCCTGCGTGCTTGGAGGGAAAGCGGGCAATGCCTGCAGCCTCAGTCCTTGAGCTTTAGTGCTTTATGCTGGGGGCAGAGAAAGGGTTGCAAATTACCCTCAGGTTGGGTATTTCCTCTTTTCCCCCTTTTCTTCCCTGCTATGGCTCTGCAGCCTGAACCAGAAACACAAGTATCCAGTCGTGGCCCAGCCTATTAAAATAATGGAAAGGAGGGGATAGATCTAATATCCATCTGGTAGGTATTGATTATGGCCATCTGGTAAGGCAGCAGCCCTTTCATATCATGTCAGATCATAAACTCCCCCAAAAAGCTGTCTCTGTGTGGCGGGCTGTGTGTGTGCTGGAGAGGCAGGAATGGGGGGCTGGCTGGGACAGTGGCTCGTTGCCCCAGGCAGAGGCAGCATCCCCCCGGCTCGTGCTGCTGCTTGCACATGGTGTTTTTCAGTGGACCTTGGTGCAAGGAGGTGTCAGAATGCCAGCCCATTTGCCCATGGAGGGGGTGCAAGATCTCACACAGTGTTTGGGGACATCCAGTCTTTTACGTTGGAGCGGCTCTAGGTTTGGGGGTGGGCTTGAAGCAGCTGACAGTCTGAGGTGCCTTGGGGTGCTGCGAGAGGCAATGGAGCAGCGAGATCCTGGGTCTCCTACCTGATGGATGAATCCATCCACCCACTGTGCTGTCCTGCCAGTGGGCCAGCTCACCCTGCCTGCCCTGGGTGCTTGCCCTGGCTGGAGGCTGGCCCTTCACAGAAAGCTTCTCCTTGGTTTTCCCTGCTGAGATTATTTTGACTGCTAATCAGGTTATTTCTTTCTACCTGGAAAGGACTTAATTGTACTTGTTCCACCTCTCCCTTGCAGACATTTCAGGCCAATGAGGACGCCACGGAGGTGGTTCTCAACAAGATCCACAGCCCAGTGCTCACACGCTTCGTGCGCATCCGTCCCCAGAGCTGGCACAACGGCATTGCCCTGAGGCTGGAGCTGTATGGCTGCCGCATCACTGGTGAGGGTCACCTCCTCCCCTTCGCCTCACCCCTCCTCTCTGTCCCTTCAACAGCCAGTTCTGGGCTGCTGTCCCCCACATCTGTTATGGCTGCCTGGGGTGGGAATGGTGACACTGTGAGTAGCATGGAGGCACCCATCCCAAGGGATGCACTTGGGAGGACAGGTACCCAGCCTCTGGAGGCAAGGGGAAGTGCCCAGTGCTGTGCTGGTTTAGTGCCCAGAGCTTAAACCTGCAGGGAAAACCACAAGTGCTCCCTTTAACTGCCCCGGCTGTTCATGCCCTTTCCTTCCCTGCAGATTCGCCCTGCTCCAACTTGCTGGGAATGCTTTCCGGCCTCATTCCTGACTCACAGATCTCAGCCTCTTCCATCAGAGGCTACGACTGGTCTCCCAGCATGGCCCGCCTGGTGAGCAGCCGCTCAGGCTGGTTTCCCCGCATCCCCCAAGCCCAGCCTGGGGAGGAGTGGCTGCAGGTGGACCTTGGCATACCAAAGAATATCAAAGGAGTTATTATCCAGGGAGCTCGTGGAGGGGACAGCATGACCACCACTGAGTCCCGCTCCTTTGTGAAGAAATTTAAGGTGGCCTACAGCATGAATGGAAAGGACTGGGACTTCATCCAGGACCCCAAAACAATGCAAGCCAAGGTAGGTACCGCCTGGGGCAGCTGCAAAACGAGATACGTTTCTGGCTATCTTTAGTCTGCCTGATGAGGTCTTGGGAAGTTAGCTGTCTCTCCCCACAGAGACCTTGTGATTTTGGGTTGTCACCATGAAATCCCAGGTTGTGTCCCCTGGTCCTACTCTTAAGCTGTGCTAGAGGGTGTAAGTTCCACCTTGCCCCAGGGGTGGCAGTTTCCCCTCAGTTCTTATTGTGGACCAGGCCTAGGAATGTGGACATCACCTTCTGTTCCTCCCAGCTCCTGCAGGTCAGAGCCTAAAAGATGGTGTGTTCAATTGTGTTTGACACAAACTAATTACGTATTTAAAGAAGAAAGGTGTTGCAGTGGTGGCTTGCACCTCTGAAAAGGAAGATAAATCACAATTTCTCTTTGGGAAGTTTGCTATATCTGTAGTCCCTTTTGCCACACTGGTGTGACTCTGAAATTCTCTGTGCTTTTCCCATATCATTGAAGTTCCCCGTAGTCTTTCTGCTTAGTGGTATGGGAGTGTCAGGGAGCTTGAGGAATAAATGCGTTATCTGCTACTGCCTGTTCTGGTTTTATGCAAACTCATCTGCTTCTGAAAATTCTGGTAAGTTTTAATTTTTCCTGATCCTACAAATGAATCTTAGAAGGCCTGATGCTATCTATAGCACTCTGTTTATTCCCCACAGACTTGAGTTCGTGCACATAAGCTGAAAAGCAGCAGTGCTTGTACTGTGAGGAAAACTGAACATTTACACTATCCTAGAACATGCAGTAGCTACTTTATTTGCCAAAGGACAAATCTGATCTTATTTGTATGTGAAGTCAGTGGATGTTCCCCTGGCTTCCCCTGCATGGCTTGGATCAGAATCTGACCCCTGGATATAAAGCAGAGGCCAAGAGAGATTATGCAAGTTTCTCAGAAACAGCCTGAAACTGAGGAGGAACAGCCCAATTTCTGCTCAGCTGGACTCAATGGCCTGTAGTCAGACAGATAAACTATTTCAGACTGTGTCTGTGTCCTGCCAGACCCAAATTATCAAGTCTGGTGAAGAGCATGTGGGATGCACGCATCACTTGCCTTTCTCTCTCTCTCTCTCTCTCTCTCTGTAGCTTTTTGAGGGCAACATCCACTACGATATCCCTGAAGTCCGGAGGTTTGACCCTGTTCCTGCCCAGTATGTCCGAGTGCACCCAGAGAGGTGGTCCCCAGCAGGAATAGGAATGCGCC
This sequence comes from Chionis minor, assembly GCA_013398295.1. NCBI lineage: Eukaryota > Metazoa > Chordata > Aves > Charadriiformes > Chionidae > Chionis > Chionis minor. The sequence goes on from VZSF01001076.1 coordinate 32,699, forward strand.
TGGAGGTGCTGGGCTGTGACTGGACAGGTAGGAGCCCCAGTGACTCTGCCCGCTGGCTCCATCGGGCCGGTGACAGGTGCTAAAGCAGCAAGGTGCAAGTGTAAGTTTATTTCTCCCCCTGCTGTCCCACCTCAGGGCCATACCGTGGCAGGGACACTGCGGCCATGAAGGCAGGATCTGCAGTGTGGCCTAAGCCTGTCTTTTTACTTCCCACTTAAAAGGAACTGTCCTTGATGCAGCATATAGCAGCAATGTTTGGACCCCAATCCAAGCTTTCACACAGAGACCCATGTGATTTGTCCCCAACTCCCTTCTCCCTCCTTTCAGAACTTTTAACTGGATGTTGTGCAGGCTTTCCCACTCTCTGTGTTAGATAACATTTGGGCTTTTTAATCCAAATGGATAAGACAAAAAGTAGGAAGAGACGCAGAGGTGCAGAAGAGGGGTGCACCCAAGGTATCTTGAGCTGCTACTGGTTTTGCTGTAAAAACAACTGTTCCTCTCTCATTGAACCCCATGTGGAAATCCTTTTGCAGACAAGTTGGGGTTTTAACTCTACAGCATCTCTACATCCCTAAGACCAGGGAAGTTTGTTCATTTTTGCCCACCTGTTTTTCACAAGTGGTATGCCTTGCAGCCACCATTACTTTTAATACAGAGGTGAAAACTGTCTAACACACTCACTGGGATCGGTAGAGGTTGTGCCTCAGACCCTTTTGAGGCTCGATGGTGATTGATTGCTCTATAGTTTCATCCCCAAAAGCCGAAAATGTACCCAACAGCTCATTGTGTCTGATGCTAGGCTTCCAGTGCCAGGGGCTATATGTCCCTTTTTCTAATCTATTTTATTTTTTAATAATCTTCTTAAATCTGAATCTGGTCTCCAGATGTCAGTGATAAAGAGGTATGATTTCCATTTTATAAACACATCTGTAGAAGGCATTTTCTTGTAAGAATTCCCAGTCTAGGAAGCTTAAAGACAGAGAGCTTTTTTCCACTCTTTTGTGGAGTCTTTGCTACCCCTTCCTCCCGTGATGTGCTGTGAGATGCATTACAAACACTTAGTAGCAAGTCACAGAACACACATACACACAATTAATGATGATAATTTGTCACCTTTGAAGTCAATGGCAAATCTCCCCCTGGACTGGGAATCCATTGTAAATGATCTAAACTTTAAATCAAGATTAGATCTTAATCTAAATCTTACATCATCTTTGGGATGTTGTAGGAGAAGCAGGCACCATGGCTTTCATGCAAGCAGTGGGAGCTGAGGCTCCATGCAGAAGTGGTCAGGCAGCTCCCACATCATTGCTTCTGGTGGCAATTCCCAGGAATCTCCAGCTGGCAGATCTCTGCAGACCATTGCTGGGTGGTGCATCACAGCACTGCATCACTGCCGCAAAGGGAGGCAATCACACAAGACCTCTGACCACATACATGACAGCCCTTCCATTGCCCTCCTCCAAATTAGAGAAAAAGAGGGGTTTGGCATCCTCAACTTTTTGTGCTATTTTGAGTCTAAATTTTATTTTACAGCTATGTCCACATTCAGTTTCAGTATCAGCAGCAACAGCCCATGTTTTTTCCAGGCAGGGTGCTTTTTGGTCATTTCCCAGTGTGGTTGTCTAATCATTTGCACATTGTCATGTTTAAAACTCAACTGCCAAGTCATAAATACTTGTAGCTTTATTGATCTACAGGCATTCAGCTTTGTAATCAGAGCAGGGCTTGTAATCTTGTGGATTCACTATGTTATAAAAAGCATTTATATCCCTGATGAAACCTGGGAAGCAGAGATAGCCCATGGCATTATCTGCATGCTAAATCCAGGCTGGCTACATGCAGCAGTCCTTGACAATGCCAAGATACAGCCCTCCTTTGCTGGGAGGGCCCAGGCACGTTACAGAACTGGCCGTGAAAACCAAGGCAATTGCACTTGCTTGGGAACAAGATTAAGAGAGAGGGATTAAAACTGATTGAAAATATTTTCAAATGAGGGCCTAAGCCCATGTATACCCTGCCCAGCTGTTTTTATTTCATATCAGCAACGAACATCTTCATTACTGAGTCAAACAGGTAACTTAGCAGCAACTGGGCTTACAAACTAGTTGGCTAGTAGCTCAAAAATCGGGAAGCAGGCAGTCAGCAATTGACTTCTTTCAAAGACCTGCCAAAATTTTTCCTCTGAAGAGTGGAGATTGATGAATGTTCACTTGCAGCTGGTTTTCTCTCCTTTGAAGTTTCAAACATCTGGTTTCAATTGCTCAGTGACTTTGCATTTTGATCAGCAGTTACCACCAGTTGCACAGACACTTGCTGGGCCAGGGAGAGAGAAAGCGAGCAAGCAAAACCTCTCTTTTTCACTTTCCATTTCACACATCACGTTGTCCTCCCTGCTATTTTCATTATCTCTTGTAACCATCGTGTTGCGGCTCTGCCATGGTAACTGATTTTTCAAGATATATTTCTGCAGCTTGTTCAGGGCAATGCAACACTGTTGATTTACATCCGTTCAGCATCTGTGTCCCGTATGGGACTTGGCTTTCAAGGTCCTTCCACATTGTCACATTTCAGCTATAAATCTCAATATACAAGAACAACAAGCTAAAAAAATGTACCAGCTCTAAATAACGTGCAGCTTTTGATATGTTACCTTCACCTGCTGCTTTTTTTTTTTTTCTTTTCTTTTTTACAACATTTTTCTGTGCCTGGCTGCTTGCAATTTGCTTCTTGGTTGCATTTGGAGTTTTATGAGGTTGTAACAAATTTAAACTTACAAATTAAAAGACTTTGAGGTTATTTGGTACTTTATCCTGAACAAAAGACATCCACTGGAAGTAAAAAAGAAGTGAAAAAAAAACCCCGAGAGTTTATGTGCAATGTGTTTAATAACAGCAAAATAAAAGGGCAGGAAAAAGCCTATGGAAAATATTCAATGTATTTAGCCATTTCCTCCTGCTTCTGGCTTTATTAAATGATATCCTGAAGGGTACCAACAAAGAAACACAATCACACATAACTGAGCAAAGCAGCCGCTTTTTAAAAGTGGAAAGAATCAAGCCTGCTGTACTTGTAAAAGGAGAGACTGCTGGAACCTAATGTCGTTTACTGTTGATCTTAATATCCTTCCCTTTTTTGCTTAAATTTCCCCTGACACCTGCTTGGAGGTTGTTTCACATGGGCCATGTTGGAGAGAGGGAAATTGGACAGAGACCCTTTGAAAGTGCAGTCAGGAGCCTGGAGTGTGAAACCAGATGCTTTCCGCAGCGAGCCAGAGCGCGCTAGGGGATCCTCTGGGTCCATTTGCAGTTACGTCATTTGTGGGTTTGAGTGACTTGTTTTATAAATTGGCACAATTGGTGGGAATGTTGTGTGTGTTTTTTTAACGTGTCATATGCCTTTATGAAAGAAAGACGTTCTGCCTGTGATCTCTCTTATCCAGTAATGACAGCTAAGCGGATTGCCAACACCAGTGTAGATTAAAAAATTAAGAGAAAAAGTAGCCTGTATATCTAGAGGAGAGTCTTGTCCGACGGGACTCTAAATCAAAGGAACTCCCATATGGAAACAGCCGGTTCACTTGACGTTCAAACCATGCTGACATTTGTAGCATGTAGAAATTTCATGGTATTCCTGCTCTGTCTCTTCCTGCCATTATAAGAACATGAGACAAAAATTTTTTCCTTTGCTTTGTTACCTGGCGTTTTTTTCTGTCTATTGCAAATAGCATCTCTAGTCCTTTTTTTTCAGATGTAAAGCCCACTGCAGAGACTCTGGTGCCCACCTTGAAGAGCGAAGACACCACCACCCCATACCCAACTGATGAAGAGGCAACTGATTGCGGTGATAGCTGTGGAGAAGATGAGGGTATGTATCAGAGCAGCACATCTTTATTTCAATAAATGATGGGTTAAGAGCTAAGCAAATACTCTTATCTTCCCATTTGCTCCTATACACGGAGCTGATTCCTGGAAAGCTTAGAGTAATATTATTAGTAATAGGCCAAGATAAAAAAAAAACCCAACAAACAAACCTTGCCAAAATCTGATAAGTTATATCAAGAAAGGATGCAAGAGCAAGAGATAGCAGCTAATTCAGTCCCTAGGGTATGAAACTTGAAGAGCTGATCTCTCAGCTTCCTTATGTGACCTGAAGCAACTCACTTAGTGCCTTGTTTAGAGCCACCTCCATTCCAGATCCCCTTGGCTGGGTGTCATAAATTCAGAAGGTGATTCAGGGGAGAGACTCAGACTGCCTGGTATGCAGGACTCCTTTTGCAGAGGTCAGCACTGTGGGGGTAAATCACAACTTATAGAGAAGGATGATGTCCTGAACACCTATCTGTTAAGCATCATCTTCCCCAATATCAGCTGCTTAAAAATAAGGACAGTCTGGGCTTCTTGTGCCGGCAGCAGAGAGAGTGGAACAGTAACTCCAGGCACGAATTCATCCCCCCAGTCTTAGATGGCTGTCAGATATACAGGGAATTGTTTGGTATCTGTGGCACTTGCCTGCCTCTTCTGACTATCGAAGAGGTTGAATGTTAGACTACGTGCTATGCTTGTAAAGAGCCAATGCCGGGGGCGACTAGTCCTCTCTGCCTCAGAGCCCTACCTGTAAAAGCAGACATCATATTCTGCTCCTTGCATGGGGGAATGTGAGCACCTAAAGCTTGTGACAGGTCCAGATTAACAGGAGTGGGCTTGGAAGAGTTTTTCAGGGTTAGTTGTACAGCGAGGTGTGCAGGAGATGCACGCCCCTGGGCACGACAGCAGAGCCTGGGCCTCAGTACTGGGACTTGGGCGTTTACACAAGGACTTCAACAAGAAATCTCAGGAGGAAAAGCTTTGAGATAGCTCCTAGGACTTCTGTCACTTCAGCTTCCAGTCCCAGAGAAAAAATTAATGGGTTTTAAAATACATAAATTAAAAAAAGAACATTAATTGGCTTTTTCACACCTCGCATCGGGATTCAGCTGTAGTTCAGTTCTGGAAAGGCAAGTTACAGAAGTAGCTCAAAGGGCCTGATTCTCATTGCTTTGCCTTAGTGATAAGCATGTGCAGTTCTGCTGCCATTGAGGCACTTGGGAAGTTGCCGACAGGAAATTTAGGCCAGTAATAGTCGCTGCAACAACACGATTCCTGGTTGCCGTCCAGGGTGAGAGAGCGGGCAGAATATGCTGTGGAGCGTGGAACCAGCCTCCCCGTCAGCTTCCCTCAGATTTAGCAACGATTTTCATCCTCATGCTCCATAAACAATGAGTGTGTTTCTCTGGACAATCAGATTTATGACAGCCAAACAGAAACAATGCTGCTCTCCAGGGTATGAGATTAGACTGAAATAAAAGGATCCATGATCTGCATTGTTTTATTTTGAAGTGGGAGCATGTGAAGAAGGCCGTATGCCTCTCACAGCAAAGTTCCCCTGATGCCTATCTCTTGAGTCACTCACCTCCTCCTGGCTGTTGCTCACTTTGGGGGCACTGTGATTTAAAACTTCCTCTTTGCTCAGGAAAAACCCGGACTATAATTGGGCTCTGACGTGCTTGGGATGGTCTGAGACCATTTCTGCAGCCTCCATGCCTTATGGCTGCTTCCCCGACCAAAGGAGCCAGCAGCTGCCTCGCTGCTACGTGCAGCCCCTGGCATGTGCCCTCCTGCCCACAGACCTGTCTCTGCAGGAAGACTCTCCAGAGCTTTTAAAGCTGTTGACACAGGGGAATTAGCTCTGCTCCTGTTTCACAGATGAAAAGTTAAACGACTTGCCCAAAGACCATGTGGTGAGTCCGTAGTGGAGCTAGGAATAGACACTGGCTCCTTTCACTCAGAATCCAAAAGCTTGAGCTCATGGTGGCCCCATGTTTCCCCTGGTAGCATTTCCATGAGAAGGTAGGAAGTGGTGAGTGACAGCTCACCACGTTGACAGACAGCTCCCGTCTGGTGCAAGTGGCTAGATCTGTCACTCAGGAGCTGGGTTTCTGGAGCACTTGAGATTCTCCTTTTGGAGCCAGAGCACAGGCTGATGAGCACAGGGCACTCAGGAAGCGCTCTTCCCTGACATTTAAGAAGGCATTTAATATTTGACCGCTCTAGGGGATGAAGAGAAGGTGCTGATTAGAGTCTGGAAGCATTTGGTACTTGCTTTTATATTTGCTTAGTTTGGTGGATTAGCTGCAGGACGTGGTATGAGCATTTTGATGATGCAGAACTTAAGGCTGATTCCTGGAGCTGATGAAATGTGAGATAGGTTAAAAGCATCAGTGTGAGTGAGATTTCATGCTTTCTTCAGTATTTATGGCTTGCCAGCTATTTTACTTTTGGGTTGTTTTTTTATAGCAACCCTTCACAGGTAGGTCATTTTTTAATCCAACTTTATTTTGCTTCTATTTCTTTTTATAAGATTTCCATCTCCCTGCAAACTTCAACTGCAACTTTGATCTCCCTGAAGACCTCTGTGGTTGGTCACATGACTTGGCAACGGGTTATACGTGGTCTTTTCAGCCTAGAAGCACCTGGATTGGCAACTCTGAACCAAGCCCTGAGGCTGTGCCTGGTAAGATGGTTAATACCATACCAAAGCAGGGAAGAGGGAGCTGGTGGGGCTTTGCCGCGTGAACAGTATGACTGATTATTGCACAGCTAACAACAGTTGTGAAGGCTGTGCAGACCTCAACGTTTTATTTTGTGGAAGCTGTCAGATGCTTTGCTTTATGGCTTCATGACTTATTTATAGGACTGTGATTGCTGGCGCTGAATTATACTAACTGCACTCTTGAGATAGCCTTGAATCGGACACTGGGCTTTGAATCCCCTGTGACCATGTAGGTTAGTCCGGGCTTTGTTCCACATCCTGATCCAAATGTCCTCTGTAGGACTCAATGCTTTTTCCCCAGAATGCATTTCCTCTTTTGTTAGAGATGCATTTCTTCTTCCCATATGTTGCTCGGATTGCCTGTAGTCTTCAGCAGTTCTGCACTCTGGGCTTGCATAGGCTGGATTTCAGCCTCCTCCAAGTGAAGGATGAGCTAAGCCCTAAGAATGCAGAAATATGCCAGCGTCTTGCTGTGTGACTTTTGCTCTTTTTCTCTTCTGTGCTTTGGAAGCAGAAGATTTGCATGAGTGTGGCAGAGCCTAATTTATGGAGGACCTCACTGAGTTGTGCTGGCATGGGTTGGAAGGGAGCCTGCCTCTAACAGTGTGGTTTATATATTAAGTTCTTCAGCTTCACATGTTGGAACTCACCCCAGGAGTAGTGCCCTTTCCTGACGCTTGTTGACTTTGTGTCATGGGTGGCACAAAGAACATTTGCCAGTTTCCTTATAACTGTACATTACATCACTGTAACATCACTTTTCTCCACTGTCATTCATTACTTATGAAACTCAAGTGTCCCCCAGGGAGAGCTGGCTGATCTTACCTGGCTTGGGCTCTGCCCGGATGCTCAGTGACTCCAGTGCCTGCATGCCTTGTGCCCAGGGAGCTGTGCATGTTGCGGGCTCCTCTCCGCCCTTCCCCCCGGTAAGGCTGAGTCTCGAGAGGCAAACATTCAGGCGAACCTGTTAGCCACCTGGCAGAGGCGCTGGCCAGATTGGCAGTGCCGCCAGCCAGTTGGAAAGCCGTGCAGCCAACACCTGGTAGGCAGTGCTAAAGAGGAAAATATGTATTCCAGAAACATATGGGAAGAGGAGAATCTGCTACATATCCACACACAAATCACCCCCACACAAATGCACACATCATTTCTCTCTTCAGCTCCTGAGGTGCCCAGCATTTTTCTGAGAGAGACAGTAATGCTGTAAGTGCAGCCTGTATGGACATCTGACAAATTCTTTGGTGTGACATAGGGTCACAGTGTCTGCTATGGAGAAAAACATTTTCATATTTCAAGTGTTTATCTCTTCAGCATTTGAGTGCTTTAGAAGATTAATATCTGGAGCTCAGTGGAGCCTCAGGCAACAGGAGAGAACACTTACAACCAGCCCCAGACTTAATAACCCTCCCCATCTCATTCGCTGTAATAATGTTTAATTAATATAAGCCTCCTGCAAGTAGGATAAAAATTACTTATTTTTATAACTCAGACTCAATTTTTCATTTCATTTCCTCTCCCCTGAGTCTCCCTACAATTAGTTGGCCATAGTTTCTTAGAAGACTCTGTTGTATGTGCGCACGCCTGTGTGTGTGTGTGTGTGTGCGTGCACGCACAGCCCAGGAGAGCCTGGTGCTGCCTCCGACAGCTCAGCACGCAGTTCTGTTTTCTACCCTTCTACCCTTTCTTCTGTTTCTTAGTTAGTTATGAGTTGCAAAGCCTCATCAATGCAGCCGGGGGGACATTTTCCTGCTGAGTTCAGTGAGCTGATTTTGTGCCAGCGTGGAGAGCTCTCCCTTACGCTGCTGTGCTGAGCCAGGCTCTGAAGCACCATCGGGGTGCAGGGAGGTACCCAGCAAGTTACAGGCTGTACAGACAGAGGAAGGGGAGAAGGTAGCAGCTCCAGGGGCCTGAAGTGACTTGCCCATGGCAGTAGAGGAAGTCAGCAACAGACACCAGGGACAGGCTGTGAGGGATGGTTGTTGGCACTGCCATGGGATCAGCCTCCCAGCTGGGTCAGGCAGGGATGCGCCCTCCCGGCAGCCATGCTGCTGCCTTGCCCACGGCTGTAGAGGGGCCGACATGCAAAGGCATCGCTGCCGCGCCTCGCTTTAGTCCTGCTCTTGGAAATTAAGAAGACATGACACAAAAGGAAACAACTATTTGCTTTTTTCCTCCCCGCACAGCTTTTAAAAGCAACTTGAGAAACATGAAAAAGAGGCGATGCCAGCCCCTCGGCGGGGACAGAATCGAAGCATTGTTTGGTTCACACTCCCCCATTCTTCCTCTGCTTTCCCCTTGCCCTCCCTCCAGCATTTTGTTTCTACTTAGAAAATTCATCCTCAGACTCCAGGGAGCAAGGAATGAAAAGCTCTTGTTCGGGGTGGTCTTTTCTTGTGAATTCCCCACCCCGGGGTGAGCAGTTGGGTGAAGGAGAGCAGCTGTGCTTGGTTTAGGGGCAGGGCAGAAGCTAATGGGAACTCAAAGTCACTGGAGCCCAATTTACTCTGATTTAAAGGTGCTGGCCCTGGCTGGAGACTGTGGCTGCTCCATGGTAGCAGGGAAATGCACTGTGCCTTTAAGAGCCATGTGGGATGTGTTTCTATTTCTTCTGAAAATGGCAAAACAAAAATGAAAATTAAAAGGGAAAAAAATAATAATGAAAGGAGGAGCCCTGGCTCAGTCTACATGAGAGGGAGAGGGGGAAGGAAATGACCATGGTGAAATATCCTCTGTGAGGCACTTGATTAGAAAAGTCTGCTGAGAGACGGGCCTGAATTCTTCAGATATCTCTCGATTTCATTTTATGCACTGCACGCAATTCCTCCTCGTCTTTGGCGTGGAGAACTTCTTCTCGAGACTGACAAGACACCCACTGCTCTCATTCCACTATTTTTATTTCCAAGATACTCTTTCAGGCAGCTCTGCATTTCTTTTTTTAGCCCTGTGTTCCTTGGGCTCTTCACACCATGGATTAGCTCCACGTCCTCTCCTGCAGGCTCCCGTTACACGTCTGGGGACCCTGTTGGTGAAAGTGGACCCAAAGTGCCCAACTCAGCAGAAACCCAGCATGGTTCCAGCTGTTACCGTGCCCTTTACAAGCCTAAAAAATACTGTTGCTCCCTTTTCCATGCCCCACTGAGAGATTGCCAGGATTTTTCCCTCTATGGATTTTCAAATGCTTCCCATCTGTAGAAAGACTCCCCTTAGCTGTACCTAGCAAGCTTCAATGAGCAACAAGTTCAAGTTTCAATGAGGTTTCATCCCCCCTCCTGCTGCACGCAATGGCAGTGTGCCACTGGTGTCAGGGTAGATGCTTAAGACCTGAAAATAAATCTGGGTTGGTAAGTTGGACACCTCAACTCTTCACTGTCTTTGAATTTCACCAGGGTCTTGATCCTGAAGGGTGTAAAGATCCTGGGTTGTATCCTTAGCTGGTAGGTGTGGTTGCATTGCTGTCAGTGATGCTATGCTAATAAGCCAGCACTGAAAAGCTGGAATTGGTGTGTTAGCCCATTTTTTCTCCCATCTTTTTTCTTGCAGTTATTAAGTAAATACCTTGTGGTCCTAGAAGAGCACTGTGGGCTCTGCATCTCTACCATGTGCTGCTTCTCATTCGGGCGAGCACAGCATCAGGATCAGAGCCACGGCAGCATTGTGAACCCCGTGCTGGCTGGGTGTTGGCAGCTGTGTATGCACACAGAAAAGGAAGCAGTTTTAACATTGCAGCTCTCCTGACCACATAGCTCTTGGGCTGGGCTGGAAAAACCCACCAAGACCTTCTGTTGTGCGCCCTGGCCTCACTGGCTTTGAGGGTCAGGAATGCTGCTCATTCAGGTTTTAGGCACTGAAGGGAAAGGTTTATTTGTTTCAAAGCGTTTCCAGCAGAGCAATGTTTGTAGTGCTCTGAAGTTTCCTAAGAGCTTATTTTTTAAGGAAAACAAATGTTGAGCTGTTTTTAAGCTGATGGTGACCCTTTACCATTCCTGTGTTTTTCCCATGGGATATTTAAAGGGGAAAGTTTCATATTTTTCCCTCAATCCATGAGAACTTCTGCCTGAAGGCCTTGATCCTACTCTGTCCAAACCAGCAGAAACGTTTTCATGGTGTTAATGGAGCAGGGCTGGACTGAATTGGGTCTGCACTTACTCTCATGAGAGTTAGTCTCAGGGTTTCTGCCGTGGGGACACATTTTGACCTCTAGGGTCAATCCTGTGCCCTTTGAAGTAGGGGGGAGTTTTACACATGGGGTGGTGTGAAAGTCAAGCGCTTCTGTGCAATGAGTGAGCAGCTGCACGCCGTGGGAAGGAGACCACATACCTGGCTCTGTCTCTCCCCGCTCCCCCCGTGTGTGGTGCAGCCTCTCAGCAAAGCTGTACGCGGCTCTCCTGACCCTTCTTTGCACAGTGAGGACAGCAAAGCCTAAAAAGTCATTTGTGCCTTGGCTGCCCACAGCATGGTAGAGCTGGGACATCCCAGCACCCAGATCACGGGAGGTTTGCTGAGCATTGTCTGGGCTGTGCGAGTGCCCTGGCCATGGGCTAAGGCCAGGCTGTGGCCATCCTCGTGCTCATCTTTCACAAGAGAAGGGGCATGGGCATGGCCATACTCTGCCCTGCACTGCCAGCAAAGCTCCCGCACACTTGGGCTGGGCTGGAGGCAGAAGAGAAGAAACCATTCCTCTGGGGATCACCCGTTTCTTCGCTGCTCGCCTGTCTAAGTCCTTAGTCACGTTTTGGACCCAAACACTAGTGACACACACTGCCTATAAAGCTGGGCTGGAATGCTCTCTGGAAAGCAAGACGCTGTCTCTCAAATCTTAGCGCGTGCATCACTCCATCGCTTCACAGCAGTGACTTAGCAGCCTGTGAGTCACAGAGCCCAATTCGGGAAAGCGTGCGCACGCGAGCAAGCTGCAATGTGCAGCCTGCGCAGTGGAAGCGCTGGCTCGGTTAATGCTTTTAATTGTGCATGCACAAATGCCGGGCACGGGGGGGTCTGCGCACACCCTTTCATGTAGGGGCACGCAAGGTGCCTGCCAGGCTGGCGGTGGATGTGGACACGGCATGGTGGTAAGCAGCTCACTTAGCATAAATGTCAGGCTCTAATTGGCATTTGGTTTGTCAGGGACACCGTGCCCTCCCTGCGCTCCTGGGGGGAGGCAGTGGGACTCACAATTGCACCGCGCTGTTGAGGACGCGAGGCTTAATTAAGAGAGAGGATGTAATGGCCCGTCCATTAGAAAGGCTCCAGAGAGCAGACGGAGGGCTTGGTTCTGGGCAGGTGTGGGGTTTTATGCCTTTTCACGGACTGATTTAGAGACTGAAATGGCAAGGACTTGGCAGGCTAATTAACACATAATCAAAATTGAGGGGATTTTCCAGCAGACGCAGTGATCTAGTTAATATAAATATTAGTTTTACGGAGGATTGATTTCCCTTCGTAAATGAAAGTCTGTCATTGAGGAGAGGCCTGTCACTGAAATTACGGCGGCAGCCTTTTGAGGTAAATTTGCATGATTTGCCAAAAAAATTAAAAATATAATAACTATCCAATTTCAATCTGCATATTCATGCAGCTGCCATCCCCCTGCTACCAGAACACCCTGCAGTCATGAGGGGATCTGAGCTGATCCACTCCCTAGGGGAAAGGCAAGGACTTACGCAGAAGGACAGCAGGATCAGGCCCCGCTGGGACATCTCCGCAGCCCTGATGCAGCACAGTCAGGGGTGGCATTTGGGGCTGTGCAGGCAGCAGGCAGGGCCTAGAGCAGAGATGTCACCTATGGGATTTGGCAGACAGGAGGCAGCTGCCGATGGGCTGCAGCGCTGCCACCAAAACACACTGTGAAACAAGCTCTGCAACGAAGGAGAGTGTGGTGACCTTTGGAGGGATGTAAGTGAAGGCAATTCAGCATGGGTCCTCCATAGGAGCAGCAGCTGTAACTCAACGATATCCAGCAAGGGGGAAACGCGGAGGGAATCTGAAATCTCAGTAATTGCTTGTGTACATCCTGCCCGACATGTTTTGCTGGAATGCCTCCAGATGTGCTGCTGGGACCGATGAGGGAAGATGCTTTCCTTGGGAGAGGGGGTGAGATGGGCAGGACCCAAGCACCGGCAGGCTGACCTTGTGGAGGGAGCGGCTGCCGTGGCTCATGGTTGCAGCCTGACCCAAACTGTGAGGCTTCATCCTCTGCTGCCCCTAATGTCCTCTCAGATGGCTTGCTAGCAGGAGGGGACAGGCGTGCCAAGAGGAAACCGCGTTGGCCAGATGGTTTGTTTGCAGGGCCTGGCTGGTGATTTATCCGGGACTCACTGCCGTGCACATACAAGTGATTCTGCCATCGTCTGGCTGGGGATGGTTGCATGTTCACGCTCCTCTGGCTCTCCTACATCCAGATGATCCCATAAATCTTCCATGAGATTTATGCCGTAGCATCAGTTGCAGAAACAGCGGTAGGTTAAAATGCCTGAGCAGGTTTGTCCTGCCTTCTTTGAGCCGGAGCTTTGATCTACCAGTGCCAGTTCGGTGGGGGATGTAGCTGCTGTGGTAGCTGGAATAGAGGCTGCAAAGCAAAGTTCTGGGAAAGAGATTAAAATGCATTTCTGATCCTGGAAGAATTGATCGGCTCGTCGTTGCAAGGCTCCCTTCAAGTGTTTTAGCAGGGGAAATCAGCCTTTCAGGTACTTTCTGTGCCAAAGGCTTCCATTTACTGTATCAAACAGAGTGACTACTGGAACCACCAGGCTCTCACATGCTGTTCCAACAATTAGCTCCACAGTGCCCTTGTTCAGTCAGTCTCAGCAAATTCGCAGGGCTTTACAGAAGGTCCAACTAGCCATTAGAGTGATCCAGCCATTTCATCTTCAAATGACACAGAAAGTCGTGTCTGCTCGCGTTCCACTCTCCATTCCAGAAGCTCCTGTTACCAGAAGCAGGAGCACGTGGTACCCAAACCCGCTGCCGCTTGCAGGGGGAGCAGCTGGGTTCATCACCCAAGACTGAGCCTCCCCGCCGCCCTTGGGATTGCCAGCAGGTCCTGGAGAACTCCATGGGCTCCAGCAAGTGCTGGGCAGGGAGCACAGAAAATGCAGGGTTTAGGAGGGCTCCCACAGCTCTGAAAGAGCCTGTGTGGTTGTGGGGGGCATTGGTTTTGGCTGTGGTTCAGGAGTTTCTTTGATTTCACAGCCTGATAGGAATGGGAACAAATCAGAGGTCAGTGTCATTCCTGATGGGAAGGATGTGACTCAGAGGCACACAGGCTGTTTTGCTGGAGTGGAGGAGGCAGTGACGATTGGTACCACCAGCTCCCAATGAGGAGTGTGGATCGTGGGGGGTGTCCAGCTGCACAATTAACATAGTCTCCTGCAGTGAGCTGTGGGCTTTGGGTGAATGCAGGGGTAGCTCATATCCCTGCATTCAAGCAACTGTGTGCACCAAAGGTCAGTCCTGAACTTTGAGGCTCTGGATTTCATCCCTCTTGAGCCTGGCTGATGATTTTTATTAAGGATTTGCCTGTAAGACCATTTCATCTGTGAGATAATTGTATGATCATAGACTGATTTGCTCTTCCACCTTGTTTGTTGTTGCTGCTTCTTTCTTGTTGTTGTTGCTTTTTTCTTTGAAGAGGCTTGTAGCGAATTACTAAAAGAGGATTTTAATTCAGGAGACCTTGATGACTTATTATGTCTTATCGCTCCTCAGGCATGGAGTACAGCTTGTTCTTTTTTTTTTTTCTTCCTCCACTTGTTTATCTCCCACATCTCCTCCTCCAACACTACCACTCTGAGGTAAATCACAAGAACACTCCATTAGAGAACGGCATGGTACTTTTTCAAGTGATTCGCTCAAACAGGAGTGAGCAAACATTCTTTCCTCTTTTTTTCTGCTACTGTTTGTTGGCATAAAGTGCCACGTGGCCCAAGTACATTTCATAGGTGCCAGAAAATATTGCTGGAAAATGTTGCCCTTTCTTTATGTGGTTGGTCAAGGACAGATTTGTCCTTCACGCAGCAAAATCAGTGAAAGTTCATATGGAGTGGATACGCTTTTGAAATATTTTGATCATACATCCCAGGAGTAGCGTGATGGCAAATCTTTCTGCTGTCTTGTCCTAAATTTATTTTAGAAAGCTGTGTAGCTCACGGAGGTTGGTTTCAGCCCAGCGCTCTGGCAGTGACAAACTTGCAGCAGGGCCAGTGGCTGTGCAACCACCAATACATCTCCCTTGGGCCAGGATGTTACCGGATTGCTGAGTGTCAGCCAGGTCAGCTGCTGTTTTCTGGATGGGACCTGTCTTTCGGTGCTCAGGAACTGGGATCTAAGTTCAGGTCTCTCTGGTTTAAGTTTTGGAGGTGTTGTGGGTGTGTTTTGCGAACACTCTCAGTGCTGGCACTGCTCTTCTGCCATTGCTGTGGGCACTGAAGCCCCTGAGGGAGCAGGGCAAGCAGGAGGCAAGCTGCTGCTCAGAGCTTTGCCTGTCAAGTGCAGTGGGCTAAGACGTGGGGAAAGGAAGCGACAGACCCTTAGGTGTGGTTCTGGGGCAGAGGTTACCCCCCCTGGGCTGCAGGAGAGCTCGCACGTGCTGACAGGAAGCACCAGTGACAATTGCCCACTGTGTAGCAAGAGCAAGCATGTTCATCCTTCTGTTGAGTGAAACGTGAAATATAGCACTGTCTGTCGTTAGCCTGTCTGTGTCACCTTGTACTGCGGGCATTGCAGTTGGAGCAACCCAAGGGACTCTGATGGGAGGGGGCAGTTAAGGATCGGATCAGCTACACACTTGTCATTTGGTCTGTGCTAAGGGACTTCAGGCATCCAAGCTGCAAATGGGGAACTCCTTGAGGAGGCTTCTCATCTGGAAACCACTGATTCCAAACCAAATCAGCTGTGCCCAGGGACTTGTGTCCATGGGCTTTTGCTGATATTGGTACTCAGATCAAGTATTTCCAGTTCTAATCTCAGCCTTGAACTTCTCCTGGGATATCAAACGTAGCAAATCTCCTCCCTGAGGATTGACAAAAAGCATGGCACAATTTAAAATGTAATATTAAAGCAAGTGAATCCCCTGCTGTATGTATTTCATCTACCTTCAAGTTTGCAGCTACACGGTTGTCACCTGTGCATACTTCACTCACTGGGACCACGTTCTTCCTCTGTGCTGTGCTTTAGGGGCTGTTTTGCTGCATTACAGAAAAACTGAGAGCCAGGCTTTCCTTTTGTCGTGTGTGTCCTCAAAACAAAATTGTCACTAGACCCTGGTTGTGAAGTACTTACCACTGGGGATGAAAAGAGACAGGATGAACACAGCTTGAGATCCCCATCCCGAGATGAGTTTTCAGCCCTGGCAGTAACAAAAACCCACCCTGGGCTTGTTCGCTGAGTAAGGTCCCAGCAGAATAAACACAACCCCTTCCCAACGTCATTGTTGTGGTGTCACTCCTGACAATAACCGCTCTTTGACTTCTCCTAATGATATTGATCTTCAGCTTACGGCTTTCTGCTTTTGCTGCCGGTCTCCTACCAGGCAGCGGTGGCTGGTGAAGGAAGTGTGCTCTGCAGGTGCCCTGACCAGGCTGCACAGGGCGCAGCAGTGGCAGGGCTTGCTGCGCACGCGGTGCCTGCGGACACGAGACGCCACTCCTGCAGGCATGGGTGTGAGAGCCCGCCTGGCACTGCCAAAGCCACCTGGCAGGAGGTGAGACACTTGTTGCAAGTGGCTGCAGAAAATAACATAATGGTGTTTTCCCCTTTGAACAGATGGCAAGAATTACCTGCAGCTGCAGAGCAGCGGAAGGAGGGAAGGCCAGCGAGCCCGGCTCATCAGCCCCACCATCTATCTGCCCCGGAGTGCTGTCTGCATGGTCTTCCAGTACCAGGCGTGGGGCAGCAACGGGGTGATGCTGCGGGTCTGGCGGGAAGCCAGCCAGGAGCACAAGGCGCTGTGGGTCATCGCGGAGGACCAAGGCGAGGAGTGGAGGGAAGGCCGCATCATCTTGCCCAGCTATGACATGGAATACCGGGTAAGATGCTCGGGGAAGGTGTGCTGGGCTAGGCAGGCATCTCCAGCATCTTTCTTCCAGTGTTTCAGAGCCAGGGCCCATTCATCATTAGGGAATGTGGCTGTTTTCATTGTGTTTCTCAAGTTACTATAGTAACTAAACGACACTGTTTGTTATTCAGAGAGTGCCTGTCTTCTGCACAGACTTGGGCCTTTGTTCAGCCTGTTGCCTTTTATATTCCTCAAATCTCCCGCTTTGCAATTATTTTCCCTTCTTTTATTTTCATTTTGTTTTGTGTATTTCCCCCCAACCAGCTGATGGTCATCAGACAGCCTGACCAGAGGCAGGCGGGCAGCTCCAGGGAGCAAACCCAGACCCTGCAGCCAGGAGAAATGGGAAGCTGGAAGGTGGCAGGGCCAGCTCTTAAGGGCAGGCAGCAAACAGCCCTTCTCCAGCCTGGACTGCAAGAGATGGCCTGGGAGAAGGAAGGGGGAACGTGGGTTCGTTTGTGAAGCTGCTTCTTGGATACCTTAGACCAGATCAGAGGGCTGGGTGCAGCGCTGTGGGGTCAAGGCCCAGTCCTGCTGTCAGGAGATCAGTGGAAAGGAAGGGATGAGCTGGAGGGAACCGTGCTGCTCGCCGCAGCCGCCTGAGCCCATCTGGCTTAGCTGTGCCAGCACCCTGTGGAGAGGCTGCTGCTTCCAGGAGTGCCTTTGGCATGGTTAGCCCTTCCAGGCAGTGTGTTGTTTGCCAGGGAGCCAGGGCTGCTGTTGTCACTTCTTAATGAGCATCAGCATGACATCCAGCACCCTCTGAGGCAGAAGGAAGCACTCACTTGCAGGCCCGAGGTGGTGCTTTGACGACCATCCCAGCTCTGGCTCCCAGCCTGATCCTGCCCCCGGGAGCTGCTGCTCTCAGGCCACTGACCCCTCCAAACTGCTGCCTCCCGTGTGGGTCTATGGCTCGTGTTTGAGACCAACAGCCCTGACACTGTCCTGCCCACAGACACCCGGCCCTTCAGGGAGGTCTCCTCGCAGGCAGGCATAGGATCAGGCTGCCCAGCCACCCCAGAGAAAGGGGGCACCTAAAATTGGGAGAGGAGGTTTGTGAAATACGTAGCTCTAGCAAATTATTTGGACCCTCAAGAGTAGTCAGGGAGATAGGAAGCAAAGAGCACCAGAGCTGCATGACTAGTTTGCATGTGTGTGTTGGGCTTTTTAATAAAATACCCGTAAACACAATATGCCTACAGAGAAGAATGATGGGCACTGGCTGACTACTTTGTGCATTAAACGTGAATATACCAGCATTAGCTAAATAACAGCATCATTATGTAAATAATGGAAGTCTCTCCACTCAGCAGTTCTTAGAGCTAACGACTCTATTTATTTTTGTAAATATATTTTGCCTGTGATTAAGTAGGAATAAATTGACCCTTCTCCTCTAACATTTCAATACTTCTTATGTAATGTTGATGGGAACAGCACTTTACAGTTAATGTAGCAGTGCATTTTGTGTCCTTCCCTCCCTTTTTCTGGTCATAGTCCAGTTAATACCACGGGCCAAATCTGCTGCTGCTGTAAGTCAGTGTTACGCCACTTGCATCATTTGTGCAAGGGCCAGGGGGTGGCCTGTGATGCTGAACATTGATTCACTGAGTCTTTATTCCATGCAAGAGACATTTCATTGAATGTATTCTAAGCCAAGTGCTGCCAGGCCAGATAATGGATCTTTCTGCCAAACCTATCCCTGCAGAGCAGCTTTCTCTGGGGAAGGGGTGGCAGAGGCAGGGCAAGGAAGCAGGACCAGTCTCAGGTCATCCACAGGTGTGCAGGGAAAGTCAGGAGCAGATCTCTTGCCCTTTCCCTCAGGAGCAGCAGCCACTCTCTGCCTCCCAGCTTACACTTGACATTTTTGTCTTGATTTTTCACAGATTGTGTTTGAGGGATTTATACGCAACGGCCACTCAGGAGAGCTCGCCCTTGATGACATTCGGCTAGGCACCGACATCCCACTGGAGAACTGCATGGGTACGTGCTGTGTCTGGCCACGGGGTCCAGGATTGTGGTGGGGGCAACCAGGGCTGGAGAGCCTTCGCTTGCAGGCTGCTAGTTGGCCACTGCTTCTCTTCTACTTGAGTTACTGTGATTTTCTGGATCTCAGCTGGGACTTCCCTTGCCCTTGAAAGAAATGAGGAGGACTCAGTCTCTCGGGGACAGGGGCTCTGCGTTGGTGTGAGAGCAGGAAGCGCCTGTCTCTGTCGCGCAAAGCTGAAAGAGCAGCTGAGGGTTACCAAGGACTTCTGTGTGATAAGGACATATGCCAAATTTAAAAGGAAAGTGCTGGACAAAAGAAACCAGCTGCCAGTCAGTATTACATGCTTAGAGGGGCCGATGAGTTCAAAAGGAGTCTTCTTTAATAAGAAATAAAATAGCAGAGGGGTTTTACAGCAATGTTAACAGAATAACAAAAGAAATTTTTGTCCTAGAATTCACCATTCCCCAAACCAGGCCAAAAGCCAGATGGATTCGTTCAATGTGAAAGACAGTGAGGACTTTTAAAAAAAAAAAAAAAAAAAAGACAGAAAAAAGTGTGTTTTAGCAGTTTGCTGGCAGACCCGTTGCCCTGCCCTGTTCCTCTGTCTGGCGTTGCCGTGCATGCACTCTGATGGCTCCAGTCACCACCTCGCTTGGATGCAGATTTAGAGGCATCCCAGTTGAGGATGGGACTAGCAGTATTCAGTTACTGGGATCTGTGCTGACAACTGCCCACAAAAGCAGTTGCTCTTCTGCATGATCTGGGGGAAGCACATTTCACTAT
Organism: Chionis minor; assembly: GCA_013398295.1. Taxonomy (NCBI): domain Eukaryota; kingdom Metazoa; phylum Chordata; class Aves; order Charadriiformes; family Chionidae; genus Chionis; species Chionis minor. Next base: position 52,114 of record VZSF01001076.1, read on the forward strand.
TAAACGCTCACAAAGTGGCCATGTCCAACCCATCCTGAAGTCAGTGGAAAAAGTCAGGTGGAGCAGAGCCTCTCTCCCCTTTGGGCTTTGAAAGGTCCCATTCAGTAAAGTTGCTCTTCTCCACTTGTTGAGGGAGGGGAGAATCCCAGTGCCTCCTAACCGAAGTGGGACAGACACTGTCTTCGAGGCGTTATATCTCAGGGGTAGACACCATGGGACAAATTGTGCCTGGGAAAGGAGTGTCGCATGCTGCCCGGTGCAGGCAGGCAATGGCGAAGATAGTGCAGGCACCAGCATTAATAATAGAACAGAGGACCGGGACTGCCCCAGAGATGCTCTTGAGCACCGTTGGTCCCAGTTTCTTTGAAGCTTTGAACTCTGCTGGTCTCCCATCGGCCAAAGGAGCTAATACTCCATATGTCAAATTCCCTGTATTTAAGGCTTTACTGTGGTGTTTTAATCCCTTGCCTTCTATGGCATTAAAGAGAAGCAAGACTGATGATTAACTCTAATGGCATTTCCTATCTAACTTCTTTTGAGCTCAGCAATTCACCTAGCTCCAGTGTTACTGTATCTTGGGCCTCATGAACCTAAAGCTTAATATTTCAAAACAAAAGCATTAATAAATTACAAAGTTTTAAGCATTGCCAACCCTAAAAATAACATGAAACTGCTACACAAAATCAATTTTCCCTTTCTCAGAAGTTGAACGGGAATATTAAAACCGATAAGGATAGTTTGTTTCAGATCATTTCTAACAAAGGGTTCCCACTGCAAACTTTAACATAACTCAGGGTCATTTCCGATGTCACCAAAACAATAATGAAACAGCAGAGATACAGAGCTGCTGTCTCTCTGTCAGAGCCATGAGAATAGCTGACTCCAGCACAGGCTACTGTTTTTTCAAATGTAATCCTGGGAAGTAATCTGATTCCTTTTTAGCGTGAAAGAATGCTAATAAGTCACAATAATTTTTTCCTTTGACAAATGTGTCATTCGCATTCTGAACTTGAGTGATGATTTCATAGCACTCAGTAGAGCCAGAATCTGCTTCTGTGACTCACGGGCATAATGCAGAAGTAATCTAAAAATAATCAGAAGTCTATTACTTCTGCGAGAAAGTAATCAGTAATAAATACTGATTATTGCTTTTCAGATCCAGTAATTTGTAATAGATTACTTCTTCAAAGTATCTTGAAAGAAGAAAAAAATCACTTGCCTTTGTTTCTTGGCACTGCGCGATGGAGAGGAGCATGGCATTGATGCCCAGAAGTAAAGCAGTTCCCATGTGAATAATTATGTCAGAGTTGAGCCAGAAACCAAACTGCTCTTGGAAATTTTAGGGGGTTTCAGGGTTTCATCACCGGGCCAGGCAGGACTTCTTTTTCGGATGACTCAGGCCACGCAGCTGAATGCAAATGACCCTCAACCTAAGACACATTTTTTCTCTGAAGTTTGTGTCTGAGTTGAAGCTTGTTGCATCTGGTCAGTCCTCAGCCGAGACGGGGTTTCTCCCTATCCAGCTGAGGTTGGCTATGACCCCGCATGCTGTTCCCAGTGAGTGGCTGCTGTGGGGCACAGCCACACGCCTGCTCCACTTGACTGCTACAGATCAATGTAGACACAAACTGTGGCCTTGTGTGTAATATTCCCCTCTCTAATACTAGGTGTTTTGGTTTTTTTTTCCTTTGCAGAACCCATCACAGCTTTCCCAGGTGAGAACTTCTACTTTCCAGGTAAAAACTGCACTTCTCTTGATGGTTTCTTTCTGCTGGCATGAGCTTTTACATCAAAGGAAAGCAATGTGCGTGCTTGTACAAACAGCAAATGTTCTGAGCGGCGAAATGGCAAGCGTGTGCTAAACCTCCCCCGCCGCAGCAGCAGGAGGTGGCACCTTCTGACTCTTGCTAGGTGACAGAGAGCAGGCAAACAGACAAGTCCCACTGTTTTGGGGCTGAATAGCAAGAAACCTGCCATCACAAGGCACCCAGCCTCCTGAAGAGCAGCAGAGCCCACAATGGGAAGGCTGAGAAGGGTAGTTATCAACTGATTTAAATGAAAAACCAGTAGCCAATTAAAAGTGAAATGAGGTGGGGGAAGGTTGTTCTCAAGTTAATGAATGCTCTGGCAGTGGTGGTGGTTGAGCTGCTGGGGAAGGATGGTGGGGCCAGTCTGCTGGGAAAGGGAAGGGAGTTGGGAGGTAGAAGTGGGAGAGCAAACTGCCATGAGAAGCTTTGAAGGTGACAGTCAGTAAAAGGAAAACAGGGTGAAATGGTGCATTTAATAGCTTAATGCTAGCCTGAAGGATAGAAACCATCATTTCTCTGATCAAACCTACAAAGTAAGAGAAAAGGTGAGGAACTCAGAAAAACTGCCTCACTCTTTGAGCAGCCAGCAGGGATTCTTGCTCTGGGGTGGGAAAAGCTATCTGCTTTTGCGGGGAAGATTAGTTTAGTCTGAGGTTTATCCCCATGTTTTGATTTTGGATTTTGTTTTCCTGCCTGCCTCTTCTGGGATGCATCTGGGGGTTGTGTTGTGATAAAGAGCAAACTTGGGGCTCCCCTTGTCTTTGAAAGTTGTTTTGCCAGTTCAGTCAACGCGCCCTTTGCTGTCAGTTGGACATGATGTCCGTACTCTTCCCATCTCCTACTCTGCTGGTGGGTTGTTAAATACGGCTGGGCTCTACCCTAGGAGCAGCTACACATCTGTGTGGGGCAAGCTGTCTCTGGTAGGTACACGCATTGGGAGCTGTGTGAGTAAAGGACAAGCAGACACCAAGACGGAAGTCATGTGCGCGACTCCATTCCTGGGCTGTGAGGCAGGCTGTGGAGAATTAACAACAGGAGGGACTTGCACAGGGCATAGCACCATATGACCACAGTCATACCCATAGTGTAACAAGTAGGAATTTGGGCTTGCTTGTTTACAGGATGCTTCTTTATCTGCTACTAAGGCTTGTGGTGTTACTGGAAAGATGCTGCAATATTCTCAGCTGACAGCTAAAGCCTCACAACCCTTCCTTACTTAAACCATCTCTCTATGTTCTCCTGGACCTGGTCTGGTACCTATTTTGCAAACAGCATCCTTGTGTTTTTGGCCTTGTAACATGCATGTGTGTCATATTCAGTTTGAACCTCATTCTGGGTTCTCACCTTGAGTCTATCCCAAAGTCCTGCTAACTCATGTTGTTTCTTTTGCCCTTCACCCCATGCCCTGCTGCCTGTACACCTCCATTTCCCTGTCGTACTCCCCAGGGCACGCTGTCTGGGTAGGGGCAGCGTTTGCTGTGCCCAGCACAGTGAGGTCCCTGAGCACCACAGGCAAATGCTGTTGCAAACACACTTTTGCTTCACACAGGAGCTCTCCAGCTCGAGCCAGGGGGCTCCTGCCCATTGCTGGCTGCTTGGAGCACATCCCAGCACTCTCACAACAGGGGAGCAATTGCAGCAAAAGGTTGAAAATAGGTCATCTATTCCTGACAGGCAGGAATAGATGGGACAGAGAGATGGAGTGATCAGGCATCATGGTTTAGCCCCAGCCAGCAAAAAAGAATGATGTGGCTGTTCGCTCACTCCCCCTGCCTTGCAGGAAGATGGGGGGAGAATTGGAATAAAAGGCAAAACTCGTGGGTTGAGATAAAGACAGTTTAACAGAATAGCAAACAAAAGGGGGAAACAGCAACAATAATACTGATAAAGAAATAAGCAAAACACAATTAATATGCAACTGCTCACCAACTGGAACCTGGAAAGCCCAGGCAGCTCCTAAGCAGCAATTCCTGCCCCAGCTATATACCATGATGTCACATGGTATCGAATACCCCTTTGGCTAGTTTGGGTCAGCCATCCAGGCTGTGTCCTGTCCCCGCTCCTTGGGAAAATTAACCCTATCCCCACCAGAAGCAAAACACCAGACAAGGAGCAAAATGCAAAGGGAAAACATGAAGAACTGAAGATGAAGATTGCAGAAAGCAATATAGTGATTAAAATGAGGAGGAAGATAGAGATGCCCAACAGGAGAGGGCAAAAGGAGGGGAAGAAGTCCCTGGCTGGAGAAAAAAAGGGAGCTTGAGAGGGAAGACTGTGCAGGAAGTATTGAGATGTTCTGTAGCCCCCACTCCTCCAATTACATCATGAGCTGAAAAAGTCAGATGCCATTAAAAATAATAGCAAATCCTTTCTCTCTTGGCTTGGGAGCAAAGCTGAAAATATGTACCTTACAGGCTCCAGGATCACAAGGCAAATAATATGAAGAGAATTGTGTGGGTGGAATATCTTTCAGCTAGTGGGTCGGGATCTTACAAGACCAGTCAAGTGTGCTTAAACTGTGCTGCATTTGAGAGTTGATGCATCTCACCCATAAAGAAAAGGTATAACAAGTGGCTGGAAGCAAGGAGTTGGATAAATACCAGGCTAAAAATAAGAGACATACTCCAAAGAGTGTGGAGACAAACTGCAGGGAGAATTTGCCTTTGGGACTGGTGGATTTTCCCATACTGAGTATCCTGAAATCAAGACAGGGATATCTTCCTGGAGAAATGACAGGTAGCAATTAAGGGGTTGAGGCTGATACCGGTTTTGTGGCATCCAGATTACATGAGTGTAATGCTTACTTCCATCTGTGCCATCTATGAGAAGTCCAGCTGTGTTGCTTGTCCACAGCAGTTAATGTCACTGATTTTTGAGAGGAATACGAACTGTGACACGGCGGTAGCAGAGCAAGGCAGGCAGCCCTCTAGGAAGCTCTCTGGAAAGGATTTTCTCCTTTTTTTCCCCCAGGTGACTTTTGCTCTTGCTTATTTTGGTGTTTGATTTCTGCTGCACAGCTCTAAAACTGGTGCCTGTAGAGTCTTCCGTGTCGGGAAGAGGAGGGGTCTGTACCTGGCCAGGTTGGAGGTATAAGCCCAGCAGCACACCCACATGAAATCATCCAACCTGTAGGGATTAAACTGGTTTCCACTGACCTCTGCCCCAAGCCGTGCATAAACACAGCACCCACAAACCTGACAAGAACAACAGGAGGCATTTATTTGTTAAGACAACGGCCCTAATGAATAAATGAGGAAGGGCAAAAGTGTGCATGTGTGGTGGAAGGCAAAGGGGAGTGGAAAAATTACTAAGTTAAGAAGATGGATTTTTTTTTTCCATCTCCCCGAGCGGAGAACTTTTCCACTGATATAAGAGAAAACTTCCAGAGAGCGGCAGAGCCAGTAAAAACAGAGCAGATAACATCAGCGCTGTGTGCTGAGTGGACGGGCAGCTATATTTAGTGGCTGACAGTATAAGGAAGAACAATCATTAATGTTGGGAATTGGCTTTGTTAGGGCTTAGAGACAACTGAGTGTGATTCCTTAATGACTTCAGTTGCTAAATGAACTCTCCAGACTTCCGCTATCTCCCCAGCAGGGCTGTGAGGTGCGGAAACAGGGGCTGAGGAGGGGCTCTGCACCACCCCTTGCTTTTGCAGCCCTGGCTGCTGCATGGGGACATCTGGACCAGGTCACAGACAAGAAGAGGTTGTTCTGAACTCGTAGCTGCCTTAAGATTCCCCAAGGATTCTTCCCGCAAGCGGGATCATCTGAGGCGCATCACGCTGCCTCCCTCCATCCCCAGGCAGGCGGAGGGCAGGAGCGTGTGGGACAGGGGCAGGGGGTGCAGGCTGGGCACCATGGCACATGCTTCTCTATGGCCAGACCCACCCTTTGTACTCCCAGTCCTGCACTGGGCAACGCACGGCTGTCGGGAGGACATGGAAACTTTCCCCGCCTCTGTTTTTCAGAGGGGAGTGCTGCTCCCCTGCAGGCTGGGGAGCTGTCGGCATCCCTAACACCTTCCCCCATCTCCCCACCCCGGTTTCCACCAGTGGGGCCCGGTGCATATCAGTGGTGTGAGAGGCTGTTCGCCTGTAAATCTCTCGCTGGAGCAAGGCGCTATGAAAGCTTGGATTGTCACTGAGCGTAAACATAAGTGGCCTCTGCACAGCGAGCAGTCCCGCAGTCTTCCCAGGGGTTGGCCCCACACCCTGGTGCTGTCAGGCACAGGCGAGGTGTTGGTGATCCATCAGGGATGGTAGTGGGACACGTATGGGCCTGGGGCGGCTCGCCCAGCTGGATGTGCGGCGGGAGACAGCGGCGGGTTATCAGTGAAGCTCGGGACAGGGTTGAACATGCCTACCCTGGCGGGGGGCTGGCAGCGGCCCCACAGGGTGTCCGCTGTGCAGCTGGGTGACAGGCAGCAGCGTTTCAGGGAGGTGCAGGGATGTGCTGCTTTCGTTCCACTGCACCAGGGTCGCTGGTGGAAATAGAGAAGGAGGTCGGAGGGCTGCCTGCTCCCTGCCTTCCCCAGCTCCAACGCACAGCTGGACCCCTTCCAGGTGCTTTGGTGGGCAGGAGGGACAGGGCCAACCCCATTGCTGGTGGCAAGGGGCAGCTGGGGTGAGATGGAGCGAGGGCGGCGTATCTGGCAGGTAGACTGCTCCTGAGACATCCGAATTTCTTGCCTACAATGACAAATATGTGGGTGGTTCCCAGCCTCCTGCTCTGTAAAAGCAGGATTTGTCTTGCCTGTGTGGGTTTTTTTCTTGGTTTTGAGAGGGTTTTTTGTTGTAGCTGTGCATCTGGGTGCAGTGTTCATTCTTATTTTCACTCCCTGTGCCTGGATTTTGGGGGATGGGGATGGGGAGGGGAGGAAAGCCTTGTGACTGGCAGAGAAACCATCCCAAATTTGCCAGCCGGTGGCTCTGCTAGCAGGGCAGTGCTTGGAGGGGAGGGCAGAGGCCATGCTGTGAGATGCCCTTGCTGCTGGTAAAGCTGGGTGCATCCTGCACTGTTTTGATTTTTTTCCCCTCGGCGTCCTCCAAGCCTGTTCAGGAAACAAAGCTGGTGTTTGTTTAGCACAGAGCTCAATGATATGCTAACACCAAACCACAGGAGTCCCCAGAATTCTGCTTGCCAGCACCTAGCCAGGGGGCAACCCCCCACCAGCGGGCTGGGGATGAGAGGAGAGGGCGAGCGGAGTTGGGGAGTCAGTGTGTCCAGTGGCAGAGCAAACCCTTCAGAGAGTTTCTCCGGGGACTTTGTCCCCTTTGAAGTAGCCAGTAAATAAATGTGGTGCAAAAATGCATCTGTCCCGTGTTATTTGCAGTGTGCCCCTGCCAGCGGAGCTGGGGAGGTGAGAGCAGCATGTGCAGGAGGAACAGCACAGAGCCGCTCTCATGCCGTGGGCACGAGCGCGGGCACCGGCGCTCCTCTGCTCGGCGCCTGCCGGAGGCGCGCGTGCGTGCGTGCTTCTGCGGGCTGGCAGGAAGGTCCTGTGCGCCTCTGATCACCAGATGTGCGCCGAGCTGTCCCAGGATGACCTGGGAAGCAGGAGCAGCGCCTTGCAGCCGTGCCTTGCCTCCCAACACGCTGCAGCTGCAAGAGGAGGAAGGGTTAAGTGTGGCTGGGCTGAGCCTGGGTGCTGCCTGCCCTTGAATTCAAGGGAGGCAGGTGTTTTTCTGTCCCTCCCTAGGTGTGTTTGCTTTATCGGCATGAATTCATAGTCCTGGCTTGCTTAAGCTGCAGAAAGCATGAGTTTCTTATGTGAGCGTTGGGTTGAATTTCGCAGCCTGTGCCGTGTAAATAACCGTAACCATCTTTTCTCGCTTTAAAAAATTATGAGGAAGGAATCTGTAAGTCTGGAAAGGGGGCAGCTAGTGAGATCAGATCTGTGTGCAGAGCACTTTCAGACAGAGGTGGTCTTCTCTGCCTTTTCCGTAAAAACGACAAATGTTTCTCCCTGTAATTTCTTTCACAGTCTCCTGTGGTAACTTCCTTGGCCATCTGAGATCATGCTCTTCCTCCAATTAGGAACGTGATGTGTTTTGTCACTGCTTGACAACATCTGCCATGTGGAGACAAAACCAGGCGGCTGATCTGGAGAAGGCCAAAAAAAAGAAGGGAAAAAAACATTTGTTGGTGCCAGAAATAACAGTAATAATAGTGTGCATATGGAATTTGTATTGCGATCCAGGCAGCCTGATTAATTAAAAGAGAAGAAAAAGGCGCTTGAATATGCGGGCTCAGCAAACGCCAGGCTGTGCTCCCTCCCTGCCCGGGCACACGCCCCGTATCCGGAGGTGGCCCCAGGACCTCGTGTTACTCCGTGCTGTACTCTTGAAAGCATGTGTGTTTCTTTCTGTGCGTCTGCATGCCTCCCACCTAGCAACCCTGTTCTGTGTCTCCTCCCCAGGGGCAACCCTCCTGCCAGGGACCGAGCCCACAGTGGACACGGTGTCAGTGCAGCCCATCCCAGCCTACTGGTATTACGTTATTGCCGCCGGAGGTGCTGTTGTGGTGCTGGTCTCCGTCGCGCTGGCCCTTGTGCTCCACTATCACCGGTTCCGCTATGCGGCCAAGAAGAGCGATCACTCCATCACCTACAAAACCTCCCACTATGCCAACGGGGCCCCCGTGGCCGTGGAGCCCACCCTAACCATAAAACTAGAGCAAGACCCCAGCTCGCGCTGCTGAGAGCCGAACAGGAACGAGAGAGCAAACAAAACACAAAACAGACAGACAGAAACTTAAGACTTCAAATACGTTGCCTCAGTTTTGCACTTTTTTCCTTACCTAGCATACGTGTGAACTCTTAGACATCTCCGTCCCTTCTGCGTCCCCCCAGCCCTCCCCGAATCTTTTACAAACTCTAAACTAATGCTGCATCTTGGATCGCCAGAAGAGACACACCGCCCCTTCACTTCAGAAGTGAACGCTCCCTTTCGATTACTTTTCAAGGACTCTTGGGGTGTCGGGTGGGGTTTTTTTGTTTTGTTGTGTTTGTTTGTTTGGGGAGTATTTTTTTGTCGGTAGGCTTGTTTGGTTTGTTTTTTTCTCCTCCTAGTAGCCAACCTGCAAGGAAACTTGATGGCGAGCCTGGAAGCTTGTGTGTGCAGCTCGTGCACATGTGTGCTAAATCTGTGTATGCGAGTGTGCATGGGAGCGTGTGTGTCTGACTGACTGAATGTATATTTAGAAACGGCCCCTTTTTTAATTTGCTTGTTGTTGCTTCTACTTGCACAGGGAATGCTTTTTTTTTTAATTTTAATTTTCCCCCTTCCTGCCTCCCCTCTGGAAGGTCTGGGACACATTTGTGCTAAATACCCTGATTTGTTTACTTGGGGAAGAGAGCGATGCTTTTTTGTTGCCTTATCTAGCTTTGGCTGAGTTTCTTGTTTGATAGCGTTAATGTCTCGGGTGCAAAATGAGAAGAAGAGGCCAGGCTGGACAGTAGGAATGTCCACCTCAGATGGCTAGAAGAATCCAGAGAGGTTCATAGACGTCCAAAAAGTAAGATCTCTCCATCTTATTCTTTCTGCAGCCAACATGATAACACAGCCATTGTTTGGAAGGGGCGGGGGGAACCCTCCTCTTCCCCCACCCGCAAGTGAATCTATTTAAAAGTTGCCTTATATCAGAGAAGATCATAATGAATGTTTTGTTTGTATCTGTTAAAGCCAGCCTTAGGGTAACACATAGACTTCAGCAGGTCTAAGGTGGATGCTAAATACTGTAGTTTCTTGAGAATTGAAGGTTTATTTATTTTGTAAGTATCCTCACTCTGGGTGCTGATGGTTTTGCTTTTACATGGGGAAGGGGGAGAAGGCTTGTCCTTGTTCCTTGTCTTCTGCTAGAAACGTTCAAGGGACGAGTATAATTCCCCTTTCTGGGTTTTGGGTTTGGTTTTTTTTCTTCTGCCCAATTCATAGCTGCTGAATCATAAAAATTGCCAGTTGACTTTTTAGAACGTCAATTAGTTTTGCGTTTGCTAATGTTCTGCTTCTTAAAGCGTCAGTAACATTTAGCAAGCAAAGCCTAGCAGGGGCGTCCAGGGGGCCCAGCGAGTGCTGCTGCTTTAACCGGGGGGGCAAGATGGAGCCTCCAACAGGCCTCCGACTGTTGAATGGCCCAGCGTATTGTAGTGGAAATGCCTTATATAAATTACTGAATGATGACATGCAAAAGTGGTTTGAATCGTTAACTCCAATCTGTTTGCAGGCAAAAAAAGTACCTCCAGTGAGCAAGGTTCTCCATCTTGTTTGTGTTCATTTGTGATGACTGATCAGATTCCCTGCCCCCTCCTAAACTTGCTAGTGCTCCCCACCCCTCCTTTGTCCATGAATATTGCATAAAATGAATCGAGGCAAGCAGCTCTGTTAACTTCCCAGCAGTCTTGAGCTTCCTTTTGGTCTGGGGAAAAAGTGGAAACACAAACGGTGCTGTGCGTACATGGTATCGGGCCTTACGGCAGCAGAGCCCTCTCCCCAGGGGATCTCTGTCAAGGGGGGGGTCACTCTCCCCTCCCTCCTTGCCTTCATTCATGCGGCCTGTTTCAGCTCTTCATGCCATTTACTCAACAGATTTCAGCTGGACCCCCTCAGCCGCAGCAGTGTCTAAAACGTGCAGGGGTGCAGAAAAACCCAGGGTGACTTGGCACGGTGAACACCTTAGGGGCGGTGGGTGCTCAGGGCTGCATTCCCCCAGGGCCTGGCTCCCACCAGCTTTTTGAGGGCGGCAGGGACATGCCTGTCCCAGCAGAGCTGTAAAGGACCCACGGGGAGCTCCTGGCACCTTGCAGGCAGTGCCGCCCAGAGGTCCCTGGAGAGGGGCTTCCAGGGCTGGGGTGCTTTCTCTGTGAGCCTCCTCCTTACGCAGCGCTGGTGTTGCAGTGCACGTGGTTTGTGATGTGGAATCCCACCCCTTTGCCCCCTCCCCAGCCAGCTGCAAATTAAAACAGATGTGAAATACTGGCGTGCGCTTGCTGCCTTTTCAGATCAGCCCAAGCCATGTCAGCAGGTGATACCATCATGTTTCCAAAGTCAGTTCAATCTCCCTCGGTCAAACGGTTCCCTCACTTTGACCAAGTTCACTCCCATGGACTTTAGCAAGCGCACAGTGGTGTGTCAGAGAGAATGTGGCACCCTGTCTTTCAAACCAAAATCACCAAAGACAAAACAGAAGGTCACTTCAAGATTTTTATTCCCAGTTCTCCCCCGCTCCTCGAGCCCTGACATCCCCAGCATTGCCCAGCTGCCTGTGTGTGAAAAATATCTTGTGGAAATTTGAAACTCTTTGAAGATGTATTGTGTGGAATGTAATAAAATGATGATATTTTTATACAAATATCTGGGGTTTTTCTTCCTTCTTCTTCCTTTGCTCACAAGTACACTCGATTGAAGCAAAGTGGTGTTTCAGAACTTCACGTTTCCTTTCAGGGCATGAGAGCTATATCCTGTAGGAAAGTGAAGCTCCTGTTCCTGCTACATGCAGACCTGTGACTAACACCAGCTCCTGGCAGCACCGCTGGTGTGTGTACCCTGCCTTGCCACACTCAGGATCGGGCCATTAATAGTGGCTTTTAGATCCATTATGTTTGTACCAGTCCTTAGTGGGAGTTTTGGGCGGCTGGCCTGACACTTAGGATTGTTTGGGGATTTCACTGACGTTGCTTAAGTGCTAAATTGCTCAATGTGATTATGCAGAATTTCTCCAGCGGGAGCCCCTGGAGACAGGACATCCGACTTCCAGGGCCCCAGGGGCCGGCTTGGCTTCCAGCTCAGTTGAGCCATGCACTCCTTCCCCAAGCACAATGAGAACTGGGTAAGCCATTACCAAAATTAATAATGAAAATGGCAACACGTTCCTCTACTGCAAAGTCCTTGCTGGCCCTCTGCGTGTCAGACTGTGGAGGAGAGCTGTGCAGGAGCAGTCTGGGTGCCACGGCACCGAGGGCTTGGAGAGGTGTCAGTCCCCTGCCTTCCCTCCACTCAAGTCCTCTCCACTTGTTACAGGGACCTTTGCTACAGCATTTGTCCTTCCTATCTTCTTCAGGTGCACCTTTCGCCCCTTTAGAGGAGTCAGCAGCATCACATTTCATGTGAAGTATATTTTGCTGCCAGTTTGAGAGGTTTTTTCTTTCCCTCCTGCATTTATTTTCCTTCTGTCATACTCTTTACCCTGGCGTACAGCTCAGATTTGCAGTGAAACTTCCTGGCTTTGGTAGGAATTCAGGCCATCAACAAAAAAACAATTCAAATGCGATCCCTTGCTTTGGCTGTTCAAACACAAGCAAAGCTGAGGACTCATGCCACTTTTTTTTTTTTTTTTGCTCTAATTGTACAGCAAAGCCCATACACTTGTAATTTGCATTTTGTACACTTCAGTGACTGTCCAAGCAAAATTCAAAACAAATATGCACATGCGAAAAACAGGGAGGGAGAGACTGGCTGATGGCTTCCCAACGAGGAGGAAAAAAATTCTGTTAAGTAAACACATGAAAAGGGAGGAATCGTTCAGGGTTTAATTATTCCGTATGTGCGCCGCAGACAGATTGACCGGCAAGTTGGGTGCTGCTCAGTCTGCATCACATCATAGTGAAGAAAGAGGCTAAAATTAGCACTCTTTGTTTAAAAAAAATAAATACAACTTAGTGTGATTTTGGTGAAACCTTCTTTGCAGGTACCTTCAGGCATTTAAGAGTCTACCTTTTTTTTAAAAAAAGGGTAAACTTTTTGGAGTAGCAGGAGAGGCTCCGTATTTCAGCGGTTGGTTCTAGGGGTGGAAGCCTGATGTCTCCTGCACGCCATAGGGAGGGTCCTGACACGGCTCCCCTGGTTGTATGTGGGATGATGGTGTGTTTTTATCTCCACAGTTGCTGCCGTAGGGAAAGTTGCTGTAGGGAAAGCGGCTCAGTGCAGCTGGTGGGAGAGGTCCCATGGGCGCTCTCTGTAAAGGCAATGGCAAAGAGGGCTGTGCAAGAGGGAGTGATGGCCCGGCAAAGCACAGGCCACCGTGGGCTGGGCTGTGCTGCACCTTGCCCGGGCAACATCGGTGTGCCCGAGATGGGGGTCGGCCAGGAGCAGGCTGCAAAGCACGGTGCTTTTTCAGCCAGCCTGGAGACTGGATGCGCAGCCGGGCCAGCCTCCTGCCGGGACAAGCGCCTGCGAGATATGACACTTGGCACAGGGAACTCAGGGCTTGGCTTTTTCCTGGGCAGGGACGGGTTGCAATGCCTCTGCTGGGAATGCAAGGGAATGAGGTAGAAACCGTATTGTGTACAGGGCTCTGTTGGGATTTTTGGCCTTCTAGAAAACCTGTAAAAACCTGCTGACTCCGTCGGGGCTGCTCCAGCTTACCCCGTGTCAGGGCAGCAGAGCTTGGCACGCCAGCTCCAGGCGAGGGCCCCGAGGCAAGCTCGGACAGCCTCTTGGCTTTCCGCCACAGCTCCTCCATCAGCGGCTTTGGCGGCTCTTAGCAGCGATTGCAGGCGCGACTGCCAGTTTGAGGAATAGTGTCGTTAGCCATTGCCGCTGTAAAAACAAACAGCAATATCGGGGAGGGTGATAAACATACCAGGATGCAGCAGAGCTGCCGGTTTCTCCCCCGGCTCTGAGCCCTTGCATGGTGGCGGTGGGCTCGCGCCAAGGGGCTGCTTGGTTTGGGACTGGTGAGCTCCCGCACAGAGCACCAAGTCCAAACGGTCGCTTCTTACCTGGGTAGTCCAGTGTGAAGAGAGAGAGAGAGGAAAACCATGCTGTATAATACCACTGTAATGCCATATGCGTGCACGCCGCCGCCACTGTTTCCCTGGCCTTGTGCCGGCGACAACAAGAGATGCAAAAGCAGGACGCGCCGGGGAAAGGGTCAGGCTGCAACGGGGGACATGGCTGCTGCAGGGAGGGTTTGGCAGGGTCCCTGTGTTGGGCAGCCACCTTGGCCATCTGCCGTGCGTGCAGCGAGGGCAGGGTGCCACGCGTCAGAGGGCAGCACCGAGGCTGGAAATAGCTGCCTGCTGACATGCGCCTCCGCACCATGTGCCAGCCTGGCTTCCAGTCACCTGAGCACTTTTTGGGGGGTGGGGGTGTCTTCACCTGCCCAGCCATGCAGCCCCTACCTATGGGAAGGCCCAGAGGCCCCCTGCTTTGAAGATGGTGCTGTGGTGTGCACCAGGGACCATCACGGGGCAGCCCCAAGGCAATCTGAGGTTAAGGTCCTGGGGTTCTCGTGCTGCAGAGGGCTGCCGGGCCAAGGGAGAGGCTGCGTGTTTGCTTTCTTTAATGCTCAGCTGTAGCCAAAGCACTGTTTTAATTTGAAATTTGGCAGGGATTTAGGCCTTTTGTAAACTAAATTCATTCTGTGTTTCTGGAGGAGTGGGGAAGAGAGAAGTGAGGCAGATCTTCGGCTGGAAATAGAGCAATGGGGGATCAGAAGGAGTGTTTCTGCCTGGTGCCGGTGCTGCTGCTTTGAGAAGCGCTTCCCTGTTCACCAAGGGTGGGAGGTGTCGCCCCTCCAGCCCCCGGGGCTCCCAGCCGGAGGAGCAGCGCTGCGCCGCCGCCGCCAAAAGGAGCGGTGTCAAGGCGAGGCCACGGCGGCTGCTCTGCTGTGTCAAAACAAAATGATGTGTGTTGGAGTCACGCTATTGCTGCGGAGAGAAAAGGGCTGGGAATGAGCAAAGGGAGAAAAGAGGAGATGAGAGCGGCGCTGGAGCTCTGCCTCTCTCTGCCAAGGCTGGTGAGCGGTAATTTCTGACCCCGTTTTACTGAGCTTAGCTGGGTTTAATGTTTCAGGCCCTTGTGGGCACTGTTCGGCAGCAGAGCAGCTCTGCACCTCTGATGCTCCCCTTGCCAGCCAGGATAACACTGACCAAGATGGATGTTGTAGCAGCAGGAGAGAGGAGCGAGCATGTAGGAGGGCACTTACTGTTTTTCGGGGAACTGAGCAGCACACGGTTGTTTCCCCACTGTGGAGAGGGCCAGAGGGCAGCCAGCCACCCCTTTTTTGTACCAGGAGGCACAGCTGCAGATGTTATTGGGGAGTGAAAGACAGTAGGTAGCAGAGCCCACAAGCCACCATCACCTGGTGCATCCCTGGTCCGCTCCAGAGCCTGCGGACCCTGCAGGAAGCAGGGAGCGGCAGCACGGGTATGGCGAGAGTACATCCCAGGCGCTCTCCAGGCAAGGCTTCCTTGTGCCAGAGGAGCTGTGGGTAGGCAACGAAACGGGCTGGAAATTGCTGCAAGTTTGATAAATCATTTTGGAAAGGCACCTCTTGCTGAGAGGCTCATTTTGTTCACACAGAAAGAGCCTGAGAGGCGCCATGGCCACCAACTGCAAATGCCTGTGTGTAGAGAGATGCGTGGTGGTAGGCAGAGCTCTGCCCTGGGATGGGGGGACCCAGCAGGAGGCAGCACTCGGTGCCTGGTCTTAAACCAGACAAAGTCAGTCTAGAAAGAAACAGCAGGTTTTTTCTCAATGGTAGTCATTTGCCTTGGAGGAATGTCTCTAGGCTCCAGCAATTGGGGACCGGGTCTCCTCTCCAAAGCAATAAATAGCTCTTCGCTTGCTGCAGGGGTCTCTGCCAGTGGCGTTGGGCACTGCTGGCGAGCCTGTGCAGGCAGGCTGGTGTTGAGCAAGCACGATGCTGGGAAGTACATGCTGGTCCGTATGATGCACTGACCTCAGTTTTGCAGAGGTGAGCTGCCTTGGGCAGGTTTGGAGAGCTTTCCTGCAAGAGGCACGTGTATGTCTGTGATACGGCACTGGAGAACCTTGTCTGCTCTTGTGCCTCCCACATCCGCCCTGGCGAGGTGTATCGAGCACATGTCACCCCCCTTCCAGTAACCCCCTCCCTGCCCCAATCCCTCCCGCCCCTGCTACTATTTTAAAACAGATGTACATTAAAGCTCCTTAATCTCTGGAAATACTAATTCTCTCCTGCTCTCCCTCCATGTCAGTTCATACCAATGCGGTACTTAAGTTGCTCCTTGTCTTTGATTAGAATCTCGTCTTTCTTTTTCAGGTCCCATAAATTAGCCTTTTAGCTGGCAGTGCTCTCAGATCCAGCAGATAACAGCCTTTTCTCAGCATCCGGCTGTTTCCAACAGCATCGCTAACATCATCTTTTGGGCTAGGTACTCACAGCCATCATTCAGCACACATGCTTTAAAAAGGGCCTTTCGCTCAGGAGAAAATGCTCCCCCTGTTTAAATACAGTTCCCCCTAACTTTCTTGCCTACCCTTCTCCAGCATACTTTTTTTTGCTTTTAAAATGCAAAGTAAATTGTTCCTGAAAGCTGCCCTTTAAGGAAGCAGCTCTCCACAGCACAGGGTTGATGCACCTTTTTCCCATTCTGCCCAGCAGCTTGCAGGACTTTTCTGGGGACCACTTTCCAAGGCACTCACTTGCTCCACTTGCGACAATATTGCTAAGATTTGTCACAAAGGAGCCTAATTAATGACAAATAGCAGGCTAGTTTCTGTGACGGGAAATCATCTCCACTAGGAACAGAACTGAGACCACCAGCTTCAATTCCCACAGACAGCCACACAGCCAGAGCTGAATTTGTTAATGACTCGAGAAACCCCAGTATAGAAAAAGAAACGCCAAGTTGTATTTTTCCAAAGGCAGCGTAGAGCCCTGCGTGACAACATACAATCTGATAGTGATGAAATTGCATGTGGGGAACAGAAGAACTAGGGCCTACCGTGGGCCTGAGGAGGAAGGAGAATGGGTGAGGAGGAAGATAGCATTTAAGCAGGACTTGGAGTCATATTAGCATGGGGAATTGAGAAAATAGCTGGCAGAGTAAATAGATTTTGGGCTGGGCTTTTTGTGTAAATGTTCTCTCTTTTCAAGTTTTCCCAGCGCTCCTTCCTTTCAGTCTGGAAGAACTGGTGTTCTTTTGAAAGTGTTGATTAACCGATACTTTGTTTTTTCTGGCTTTTCCCTCAAGGCTACCCTGGGAAATAAAAAAGCACCACATTGCTAGCTTGTTCTCACACAAAATTTAGAGGAGCTACGGTAGGGAAAGGCAAAATTCTTCCAACAGCCTTTCCCTACACACGGGCTCCGTGGGCAGACCATGGTCCAATTTTGACCTTTGCTTGTGTTCGAGCAACCTAGTTTCTGTAGGGTTGTGGGGGTGACACGGATGGCAAATTTCACTGCCTTTCTTCTGATGGAAGACTAGCAAAGCAGACATCTCCGGGTGTGAACTGCTTTGCCAGTTATTTTTCCACATGTTCGGCTCTAAATGTTTGCAAGAGGCCCTCAGGCAGTTCTCCCAGCCCTAAGATGTTGCCATCTGGGCCTGTCAGTTCTGGAAGTGTTGAGAAATCATGTGAACTCGCTGTTAAAGTGAGGATTTACAGAAGATGGTGTGCACCTATGGTTCTTCAACAAGCTACCAGCAGCCTCAAGTCAGCTTAATTACCCAGCTCGCTAGATGCACAGCTCATCATCAGGAGGGGCAAGTGTTGGGGTTTCTGTGTTCCTGTTGCCAGGTTCACTTGAAAATTCAAAGAAATCCCTTAATGCTTTGAGTGTGAAGGACAAAAGACAATTCTGCCCAAAGAATGGGTCTTTGGAAGGTATCATTGGTACCAGCATAGAGGATCTCTGCAGTCAAGTGTCAGGTGGCGCCGGGGCAGCGTGAGCGTTCGGCAGAGCCCCCTGCTCTGGAAGTGAACCTTGGAATGTCGCAGGCAGGGATTGCCTGATACCATTGCCTGTGATACCAAAAAAATGGATTTGACAATTCAAGCGGCCTTTTCAAGTCCTAAATCTCTGTGCAAATATGCGCAAATATTCTTCTATAAGGTTTTGAATAATTTCTTTGCACGTGGCCTTTTAGGCACAAGTTTAGGCTTTTCGATTTCGGTTGTTTTATAAGTAACCTCTTTAAACTCTCTTGCCATTTTTGCACAAGATGCTCAGTAGCCCTGGTTTTCAACAACAACTCAAGGGTGTGACTTCTATCACTTTCTAGTGGTCCCTGATTTTCTGCATTCCTGATCATTTTGAGGTGCCTTCTCTGCTGAGCACCCAAAGTTACAGGCAGCTTTGAAAAATATAAGCAGATTGAAATGAAAGGGCATTTTCTTTTGGAAAAGCGAAAAAGAGCCATGGTAGACATAATGCCAGGAAGACTGCACAGGAAAATAAGTTACTTCTGCTCAGATTACAGTGTGTGCATTTGGCTACCAATGCTTGATCTGTGCTGAACAATAAAAAGAAATGTCACCACTAAAAGGAATTTGGATCAGAGAAATGTTAACATAAATGCCTAGATATGGACACCCATTTGCCACTCTCCCCATTTCAACCATCTTTTGCATTAAAACATATAATGATGATACATGACTTCTTCAAATTACTGTGAATTTATCTGAAACCCAAAGAGAAACTGGGTCATTGAAACTCTGTGTCCAGTAAGATGTATGGGAAAAGATGAAAAGTAGTGTGTGCTAAATGGATCTAGCATTACTGGCAAGTAATGACAGTCACTAAGATCCTATTCAAAGTTGTAAGGATAATACCCGTGAGCATGTTAATAGTGAATTATAGCCATTATGCAGGCACCAATGACAATATTTTAGTACTATTCAAGTTATCTGGTTTCTTTGCTTTTTGCCTGCTCTCTTTTCTTCTTAAAAGCTGGTCATTTGGTGATCTTGAAACGTGATGTAGTGGGAAGATCCTGTTCTCTTGAGTGTGCAAGAGTATTCACTGAAATAGGCCAGAGGAAGAGGAGTTCTTCCTCCTTCCATGAGGAAGAGCCTTGCCATAGTTTAACTATTGCTTTCTTCTGGCCAGTCTCGCAGTCCAGTGATCAGTGCTAATAATGCCCCCAAAGGGCCTCTTTAAACAAACAGTGCTTCCCATTTTGTTGTTCTAGTGAACTTCCCAAGAATGGAGGATGACTTCCCGATCTCTGAGCAAGACTTTGAAGACAGTGATGATCCAGGTTGGTACCGAAATTCAACGTGGGCAATTTATCTGGGGGAACTTGTGTTTCAGTGTCAGATGCTACAATTACTCACAAACCTCAGCTTTAATGGGTGTTAAAAGCTAGAAGACGCTTGAGAACATACACTCAAGTGATGGCTTAGTGCCTGGACAAAGATATTAGTTTTCTTTTCTTGTTTTCCTTTTTAAACAACCAGCAACCTTGCTAAGTCAATATATTGTATTTGTGTTAGGACAAGTGAAACTGATCTTTCAGGCATTAATTGCTGCTTGTGTGGCATTTTGACTTGTAAATGGAAAAAATTAAGTCCAGGAGCTGTGACAGATTGTTTCCACAGTTTTGAACCCAATGGCACTTGAAGAGCCAGAGTTTCAGTGGGTGCAAAATACTAGCATGCTGTTTACATAGCCTGAGATATAAAAGTGAATTAGGGTGCCTAGTTTTCTTGGCTTTCTTAGGTACTTTGCATTACTTTTAAACCTGGGTTAGCAAATCCTGCTGAGATATACCCATGGAGGAGGTTATACTCCTGTGAGGCCATCACAACTCCAACTGAGAAATGTGTAATGGTAGGGGGAGAAAAAAGTGATCCCTGGATAATAAGTGCCCATTCTACTGCAGATTACTTTGGATCGGATAGGAACGACACACTGTTCTCTACTAACTCTCCAGGAACCCCGAAGCTGGACAAAGAAAAAAGCTGGCTTTACACCCTGGATCCCATCCTGGTGACCATCATAGCAATGAGTTCCCTCGGCGTCCTCCTTGGGGCCATCTGCGCTGGTCTGCTCCTCTACTGCACGTGCTCGTACGCTGGGCTGTCCTCACGGAGCTCCACCACACTGGAGAACTACAACTTCGAGCTGTATGACGGCATCAAGCACAAGGTCAAGATGAACCACCAGAAGTGCTGCTCAGAGGCCTGACGGGTGCCCTGGGGATCACCCTCGGCATTGCGCCCAGTGAGGTGGGCTGGCGGGGGGTTAATTCTTTTGCTGTTTTCTATGGGAACTGAATGCCATAACAGGGAATGAGGGGTGCAGGAGGAGCGAGGGGAGGCACTGCTCCTGCCGCCAGGTCCCACTGGCAGGTCACGCTCCGCCAGGACCGAGCAGGCGTTCCCTCAAACCGGACTGTGCCGGGCGAGGGGGGACCAAGACCCTTGTTTGTTGGTTCATCTTCATTTTCTGCTGATGTGAGTGGCTGGGATGTGGTGAGGGAGACTGGTTTACCTTTTGGATGTGAGAAACTAAATGTTGGTCATTATTTCCCACCTCCTTTCTCTGGGGAGTTGCTGAGAAGGCTGAGGGATTTCTTTAGCCACCCTGTCTTTAGAAATAACACACACACACACACACGGAGACCCTGTCCATTTTAGATCCCGTCCAGATACCGCTTTGGCTGTAGGGATTTGTGCACTTCACACTAAGTCCAGGAAGCTGCAGTTTCCAGTCCTGAAAAAGGAAGCATGTTGTTACCTTCAACTTTCCTTCTCCTGGTAGGAAGGAAAGGTGGGATACTGGGTTTAGTGTTGATGGTAACAGCAGCACTTTCTGAAGTCATTAAGAAATAAAATAGAAAGGAAACCCTATGTGCAGAAGCGCCTCTTTGAGAGAAGCTGAAGAGCCTTAAAGTGATTTGTGAATAAGAGCCATTTATTAAATCCAGATCTTGGATTGCAACAGCTGAGGCCTCCATCAGGAAGGCCTTTCTTTCAATCTCCCACCCCTCTTGATCCTGCCCTTTTTCTTTTTTTTTCTTTTTTTTGCTATAATGAGAAAATTGCAGCAAATAAAAGATAGAGCCGGTCAGCTCCCGGCGCTCAGGCGACAGCTTTGGAAAGGGGGCCTCTCCGAAGTGCCAGGGAGGGAAAATGAACAGGGAGGGGTGCCCACAGCCCTGGGACCCTGGCCATGGTGACCACTGGTCCCCCTCGCCTTCACGTTGCTCCTCTTCTCCCTGGAGCTGGCGGGCGCGAGCTGGCACCGTCAGCACCGATGGACCAAACTGCTGCCGTCGTATCCCCTTTGGAGCAAAGCTGCGCTGCTCCTGATCAGTAGCAAAAACCTGAAGTTTTATTTATGAGCTGTGTTTTATTTTACTTTGAACAAGTGCCTTAGAAGAAGTATTTTTCCTCCATTTGATGACCAGTGCTGTATCAAACAACAAGTGAGGCCTTCATCCTTCCCCGGCAAAACGCTCTTCTTCACCGCTCTCTACCGGGTAGAGCTTGGCTGAAGAAGCGTGGTCCTTCTACTTTCAAGTGGTCTGGCTACATTATCTGGCAGCTAATACCTCTCCACTTACCACTGTGCCGTGGGAGAGGAGTTTTATGAAAACAATTTAATGGAGAAAAAGAGTTCAAATGCTGGGCCCCAAACCAATGCCTTCATTTCCAATTCAGTACAGACAGCTCGCCCCTATCAACTCACACATATACAAGTGAGAAACCTTTCCAGCACATTGGGTTTGCTTTTCTAGGGGCTCTTTGGAAGGACCTGACATGTCCTGATTTTACATTTTGCCTAGCAAATAGTTTGGGTTGGGGGATGGATTCTTTTTTTTTTTTTTTTTGCTCGCCAACCACAGAGCACTGAAGGTGTGATGTGCTGTGAAGCTCAGTTTGCACAGCCCCTGCAAACACATCCTGCAGGAGGCCAGGTGTTTGGGGAGATGAGCAACATCTGGAGAGGAGATGAGCATGGACAGTGCCACAGCTGCTCCTCAGTGCGGTGGGAATAGGAACATTTGTCTAGTGTTTCATGAAAAGCTCCATCAGACGGTAAGTGTTTTTTAAAGAAAAAAAAGACTTCTCCACTGTAAGAAAGACACATGTGTTACCGGGGAAGCAGATACCAGCAGCTGTGTTATCAAAACATCCACGGTTCATACACGCACACGCAGAGACTTGCGCATACAAAGGCCTTCATTTTTTTTAGTTCACACGGTGCACCCAACAGAAACGGCAGTAAATGTATCTCAGATTCTCCTTTCGAATCACCTTATTTCTTTTGGCGTTCCTCATGGACAAATTCCACAGAGGTGTTATTTTAGTGTACAAAAGAAACAAGAGGCAGTAAGAGGAAATGTACCAGACCATTTCAAAGCTGGATTGCTGCTGCTCGATGAATTTTATCCCCTTTAAGTCACAGGTGAGGGGAAGGATGAACGGAAAAGGACCATACAGTAGAAAAGTCGACTTAGGCAAACAATAGGTAAAAATATATAATTTAAAAGGTGATGTTATGGTGTCTAGTAGGCGTACAGAGAGAAGAGTTCGTATATACATATATTCAGAAATTGTGTGTTTGCACACGCACGTGAATTCTCTGTATGTATCGTGTACGTGACTTATTCCGTGGGACTGACTCGTGTTAATATATCTCTTGATCTGGGGCAGGAGAGTACTGCTGATCTTGGCACTAATGTGGCATGGGCTCAGCAAAGCGTCCGCCCTGCGTGTCCCGCTTGCCCCTTCCAGAGGGGGCCAGGCCCACGCGCGTGCGCTTGCCGGGCAGGAGCAGGCCAATAATGCTGCAAAGCCGATACCTCACTTACCTCTGCTGGGTGCTTTACTGTTCTTCTACAGAAAACTGTGTTTGATTGTAACTTCAACAGGGAAGAAAAAAAAAAAAGTAGTCAGTGCATTCAATTCATTGCATCCTCCTCTGCAAATTCATTAGATTTGCTAATCGCAATTCCTTCTGTGAAATTCAGAAAAAAAAAGGAAAAAAAGAGAGAAATCAGTATTAATGCCTTTGCTGAAATGGGCTGTTACCTCCACACCCTTCCCCTAGCGAGGATGTGTTGCTGACGGGCGGGCTGTAGTGCTGGGTGGTTTCATTTTGTGGGAAGGTGCCAGGGGTGAGCATGGGAATTAAACCATTAAGAAATAACATGCAGAAATGGAACTTCTCCAAGGTTTGCAGTTCAAGGTATTTGACCGTTCACTGGCTGAGCCAGGACTTATGGACTTAAAGAGCTTTTACTGTGATTCTTCAGTGTAAAAAAACAAAAACAAACAAAAAAAAAACCCCAACAAAAAAAAATCAAACTGTGTTTATATGATTTGTATAAAAACCTTTTAAAATTACTATTTAATAAACATCATGGTAGAGATTATGTTTCAGTGGTTTTTTTAATTTATGAAAGAGCAACAACAAGAAAACCAAACTGAAAAGGCTTTGGGCAGCCAGAAACCCCCAGGGAAATAGAGGCACCGCCGGAGGCGTGCAGGGCCGTGCCCACCGCCGTCCCTTGGGGAGGGGCGCCCCGTCCCCCTGGGGAGATCACCCCAGGCTGCCTGTCATCCCAAGGTGACAAGGGGCTGTAATGCAGACCCTGAGCACACACGCATCCTCCCGCTTGGACACAGCCTCTCCTGCCGGAGCCGGGGATGGCTGGACACTGCTCTGGCCCAAGAGCAGCACCTGAGCACAAACCCAAGAGTGGACACAGGGACACGGGTCCCTGCTGCTCTGTGCTGCTGCCAAGCACTGCCAGCAATCCTGGAGAGCAGTGCAGTTTTAGGCTGAGAAACACACTGGTTAGGACTAAACCAGCTTGGTGCTGAGCAGAAAGGTGCACTCAAGGCTTTGCAGTGCCACCCCACAGTGTGGTAACAGCCAGCCAGGGGATGGCATGAGGGTTGGGGGGACACTGCGGGGACACCTCGGCTGCACGCGGTGCTGGGCAGTGACAGGACAGGGAGCAGCCTGCGCCCTCTCTGCCTCCTTCCAGCCAGCCTCAGGACTGCACAGGGAGCCAGACTGTCCCAGCTCAGCCACCTCGCCAGGCTGCAGGTGCCAGCATGTCCCTGTTCTGGTCCCACGGCACTGCGATAGCTGGCAGTGACCAGGATGGCGTGGTCCTCTGTAGTTCAGCTTCAGCCCCACCTCTGGGCATCAGGAGAGGTGTGCAGGAGCAGGGACTCCCAGCAAACCCCAAAGCCAAGCCTGGCCCCACACGCATGTCTTCTCCACCCTCTCTCTGCTTTGTCCTACTGCCCTGATGGTGGCCCTGACCCAGGGGAGCCTCACATCTTGCAGGGTTCCAGCACCCTGCCACCGTCCCTGCGCCAGCTGGTCGGGAGGCAGCGCGGGGCTGCAGGAGCCGGCTGGAGAAGCAGCGGGGCTGAACCTACAGCACGGAAGCTCTTGCTTATTTACGGATGCCCTGACAAGCGAGAGCCAATCCATCAAGTCCTGGGCACCTCCAGAGCAAATGAAATTTTGCTGCCGTCTCCTTACCTCCAACACGGTGGCCCCCTCCCAAAGCACGTGTGTGTTAAGAGGGTCTTTAAGCAATGAAGGGCAGCTGGCAGCTTAGATGAAGATGACAGTGTAGCTGCAACCATGACAGCTCTTCCCTCACCCAGGAATAAAGAACTGATGTGCAGATTGATACCTGGGGGAGAGGCTGTCAGCGAGCAGGACAGAGACAGCAGATAAGCGACTCAATCAGTGTCAGACCTGTCCTGCTGTAACACCGCCTGTAAATCACTGCGGTTAAAGAGGCGCCTCTGCTAAAGCAAGGAGCAGAAAGCAGGTAATAGAAAAACGGGTGGCGAAGCAGATGTGTGCACCGGCGGGGTTAAAAGCCTGATAGCTGGGCTGCAGCTGCCGCCTGGGCACAAAAGGGAGGCAGGTACCTGCTTCAGGAAATTGAAAGCTTTAGGGTTCTTTTTAGCAGGAGCTGGGATTGCATTTGGCAGGGCGGGGTGGGACCCAGGGGTGCTGCCTTTGCCATGTGCACATCGGTACACATGTGGACGCTGGAGCGTGGGGGGCCACCGAGAGAGTTCCACGTGGCACAGGAGTAATCAGTGGCTGAGCTGGCTAATGAAATCGATCACACCATTCTCAGGCTGCTCCAAGGTGGGGATCCAACCACTCCAGCACATCCTCAAGAGCTGATTGCAATCGTATGCGCACCCTCACTGTCTCTCGCTCGCCCCTTCTTTGAAATAGTCCTTTGCTTTCTGGTTTAATGGGAAAATCTTCTCAAATAATGACTTGCGCTCTGGGCAGCTGGGAGCTTGGCAGTGAGGGGGAGCCATGGGGCTGAGATAATGAGTGGATTCGTAATTAATTAATTGCAGGCAGGTGCAAGTGGAGCCTCCCGTCGCCTCTCTCTCCTCTGTCTCTCTTGAAGAGCTCCTCTGTCTCCTGGAGCCTGGTGCTATCCCCAACTGTCCAAGGGGCTTGAGTGAAACCTGGTGCCAGCCTTGCTGTGGACAGTGACTTTGACAGGCAGGACAGAGGCTGGTGCTCACATCCCCTCCCCACAGGGACCACAGGGAGTCTGCTCATTGCAATACCTTGCTTTTACGTCTCCGTATCTGCCAGGCTCCATAAGCTCAGAATATGACAACTGGCACCCATAAAGGCACCTTCTCTCAGTCGGGCAGTTCCCCGCTGCCCCTCCCTGGAGAAGTTCAATTGTTCTGTTTCCCGTAGCTTCACTGAATTAGTTCACACCTTCCAACTTTACACCCCAGGTGGGCCAAAAACTCACCTGGGCATTAGAGTTGATGGTGAACCTCCAAGCGCGGACTCCTGATGGGCTGAGCACCAGGGACCCCACTGCAGCCGGTGCCACTGCTGTCATGTCCACGCCACATCCTTTCAGCCTTACTTTGGCTGCTCCGGTGGGTGCTCAGCCAAGTCCTGGGGCTGTAAACACAGAGGGGACCCCAAGTTTTGGTCCATGCATGTCCATAGCAATTGCATGGCATTCAATAAGTCCATATTGTCGCTCACACTGCTCAGGTAGGATTAGGCTTTCCTATCAATGCCTGGTATACACAGTGACCCATTTAATGCAACAAACTCACCATGACTAAAGCAGTTTAATAGGAAAATAACTAATCCATAATGTGTTGAGAGGGAATGACTCCTCTCTAGGCTCCTGTATCATAACTCGGTTGCACCACTAATATCCGAAATGGAAAGCACTGAATTAAACGCTCAGCAGCTCTACCCCTGCCTTGGCCCGGGTGCCAAAAATCAAGGGAAGAAATGCAGCGCTGCTTCCTTGTGTTGCTGCGGTGGGTGGAGGGCTGCTGGATGAGCCAGCGTGGGCTGGCGGCTGAGAGCTGTTTGCTGCAAAAGACTTTGCTAACATTTCCTTGGTTAAATGTTTACAAACGCAGAGGAAATAGCTGTCCCAGATGTTGCTGATAATTTCCTATCAGGTCCCTCCTTGCGTGGTGCAGGGCTGCTTTGTCACTGTTCAGATCAGCTGCCAATCTCATGGTTAATAACAGAGTTGACTGACTTCTTTACAAACGCCATCAAAATTTCTAGCACTATTTTTGCCCTCCTCGTCTCTCGGGTTTATACAGAGAGTAACTTTGCCCTGGCTTCAAGCCTGGCTTTCTTTGTGGCCCTCGAAGCACACTCCCAAGCAGAGTGGCCTTCAGCAGAGACATGGGGCAGCTCTTCTCTCGCCCCACCACCTCCCCGATGGGGTGTGCTGCCCCTTGCGAAGAGCTTCCCAGAGGTTGTCCTGCTCTGGAGGTGTCCTGCTCCACCGTACCAGTAAAGGGAGGGAACTCTTCCAGCAACCTTCAGGGACAGCTGTTGCCAAATGAATTTCAACCTCATATTTTAAGAAGACATTCAATGTGCTTACCAGAGCTGGGGAGCCCTTTACACTGCAGCAATAATCCAGCACTCGGCCATGAAATCTTCAGCACAGTGTCATATCCATCCCTTTCAGCAGAGAAGTTTTATTAACTTAGGGTGTGAAAAGTTTTGGAGAGCAAAAAGTCTCCCCCTCCGAGAGAAATAAGGATGATTTAAGCAGTCTGGGCGTATTTGAGATGGAGAGCGAGTCCCCCAACTGACACATCAGAGGGAAAAACTGTAAGCTGAGGCTGCATTTATTAAAGAAGGAAGCCGGGGCTGGGTAAAGCCAACCTTTTTAAGCACTCCACGAGAGCATTTTAATAAAAAGCACAACAAGCCCACAACAAATCATGGCTTGGAAGCAAAAAGAATGTCAATTCCTGTCAAGTTTTGAAGAATTGTCTGAGCTTAAGGAAAAGCGAATTCTTGCTACGCTCCCCCTCCCCTGCCCTCCGCTCCTGTGCATGGAGCAAAGCCACCCCAAACGCCGCCTGTGACATGTCGCAAATCACACCGGGGAGGGGGGGGCAGCTGCCGACCCAGGCCCAGGAAGGCTTGCAGAAGGATTGAAGCTTAAAGAAAATGAAATTTATAGTCAGAGCATTAAAATATTAAAGGGCCTTAAAGAACAGCCATGAATCTGATTTGGGGGGGAAAAGGCAAGTCTGTCATCAGGCAGAGACAAATGGCTGCGGGACTTGACAACTCATATAAATCTGGCAGAGGAGAAGAAATAAAGCCCAATCAGACCCAAAAAGAAAAAAAAAAAAAAAAACGATGAAAAGATTTTAGGGCATAAAGAGCGAAAAGGAGAGGGAAAGCTAAAAAAGATAAGGAGTTGAAAGCAGAGAGGCGATTATAAAAATAGCAGCAGAAGTACAGATGGAGGTAGAGGAGAGAAATTATAAAAAATGGCCAGAAGTGCCCTGGTGGCACAGGTATTTTTGACAGTCTTGCCTGAGACCCCTTGTTCTTCTTGCACAGCAAGAATTCATTGGGTGGGCTTCACCAGGTTAGACCCTGCGTGGACATAGGGAGGAGCAGCCCCTACCACGCAGGGCACCAGCTTTAAACTGAGGGGTGGGCACAGGGAGCCCCATATAACCCCAGTGTCCTCAGGCGTGCCGGAGAAAAATGCCTCTGTTTCCAGAGGCAGACCGGCACTTGCCGGGGAAATCCACACACCCTGCTCCCCACGAGCAGCACTCCTGAACTGGGGCTCGGCTCCCCTGAGACGTGGCTCTGGGCTGACCCCGGAGTTTCTCCGAGCGCCGCAGCCGGTTGCACAACACGGCCAGGCTGCAGATGCGCTGCAGTGCAAGAAGTCAGTGGGAGGGACCTGCCCAAGCCCACGCATTTTGCCCTACGTCACCGGGGACCCTTCCCTTGGGGTCTCCGCCGGTGGCAGCCATGTCGTGCTGAGCCTGGGACAGCTGGGGATCTGCCCCGCAGCACCGTGGGGTCTGCTGCCACACTGTGCTGAGGAAAGACTGCAAATCCAGCCGGGAGCCACAGCCAGGACCCACCGTAAGCTGGGAAACAGGGTGCAGGGAGAGCTGGATTCACGAAATGCCGTCTGTAAGCCAGCCCTTCCTCCAAAACGCTAAACAAAAACCAACATTCAGATACATTTCGGAGGAAAACATGAAGCATCTGGTTCCCTTCGCTGGTGTACATAGCAAGAGAAAATTTGGCAGTACATTTGATTACCATAAAAGAGAGAGCTATGCAGAAAAAAGCCACATTAGAGTAACATTGCCCAAAACAAAGTTAAATGTCTGCCTTGTTTTGAACGTGCTCGTGGTGGAAATGTGAGCAAAGGTCAGCCCAAATTAATGAGAACTGCAAATGAATTGTCTGGGCTGGGACTGGCACCCTGCCACCACGTCTCGCCCGGCAATTCTTATTTATCAATTTATTTATTTTGCTGGATGAAGAGACTTCCTGCAAACACGTTTAGAAAACCAGGCCTGGCACATCCGATGGGTGACATGCGCTGTTCCAGCCAGGGTGACCAGGAGCCGTGGGCTCGTACGCACCCATCCCCACCGCATCCCTCTCCTGCACCCACCCAGGGTGGGCAATGGGAGCCCAGCCCTCTGCCGGGGGGTTCCCCGGCTGCTGGGGGCCCTGCCCAAACACCTCCTGCCCTGAGCCGTGGCCGAGCCAAATGCCACACTGCCTCCACCCATCCCTCACGGTCCAGACAGGGATGAGGACAGGGAGCTGCGCTGCCTCCCACCACAGGCTGCCCCGTCACCACTGCCTGTTGCCGTTGTCGCCGCAGGGAAATCCCAGCGCCTGGAAGGTGCCACTTCCCTGCCAACACGCAGCAGGACAGCTGTGTCGAGGAGGGTGATGGATGTGTCTGCTCTGGTTTATGGAGCAAAGGGGGTTTTCCGTGGCTCTTTCTCCCACACAGGCAGTGATTAACTGCCGAAGCAGCTAAAAACTTGGTTTTGTTTTGGTTTAGGGGGGAAGGAGGAGGAAGAAAAGCCCAGCCCCAACTCTGGCTTTCCTCCTGGAAAGGAAAAGCCATCTCAGCAGCTCTTACTTTTCTGAACTTGAAATACACAAACACCTCAGCGCTGTCCAAGCAGCTCCTTCCAGCTTCGGCAGCAACACCCACCACACCACACCAGGGAAGGGCTGGGGGAAACAGGGAGGGAGCCATGCTGAAGCGGCCAAAGGCAAAGGCGGCAGTGCTCTTAACCCTTCCTGCCCGGCTGTGTGCCTTGGGGGCTCGGGGGGGTGGGTGTGCAAAGCACGTTAGCCCATCTCCCTGGGACAGGGAGCCCCTGCCTCGACCCGGCTGGCTCTGCGGAGGCCAGATGCAGGCACAGGTACCAGACAGGAGCATCCTCATCTGAGCCCGGCTCCATTACGGAGCAAGTCACAGAGTCCCACTTGGACGCTGTTTCAGAAATAGTGAGCTGCTTTATTTTTTTTTTTTTCCCCTTCAAAGGAAGAAGTTAGACTTTGAGATTAGCAGCAGTGTTAGCTTCAATATAAGGGGGAGAGCTGGGTAAGAACAGGCCCCCTTGAGCACACTTCCTAAGGCAGTTTCCAGGTGCCAGCCTCAGCCCAGCCGTGCTGTCGGCGCTGCCCCAGCCGGGGCCGCAGGCAGGTGCGGGGCTCTGGGCGCATACCAGATTAATTAGCCCCGCTGACCGCCATCAAACAGCCGGGGCCACGCTGCCGATGCAATCTCCAAAGCTCATTAAAACAAAGCACTGCCACACTTGGGAACGAGCCGGTGTAACGCTTTGGGTGTCATGATAAAACCATTAAAATAGCAATCTGCAGGCCCTGCTGCTCAGAGATGCCAGGCAGTGGCACGTGAGGAGGGGGCTATCGTGTCACCTGCAGCCAAGCTCCGCTAAACCAGGATCCATTTCAAGGGCTAAGCAGGAGGGTGAGGCTGGGTCGAACGGTGGAGGGTTCAGCAGGTGATTTGGGAGGATGGAAAGGGCTGCTGTATCTGGTATTTCTGGATATCCATGGTGTCACAAACAGGACATTGCTCAATGGCTTAAAAAATGAACCCCGCTGCCTGACGTTATCAGCCCTGGGATAATGACAAGGTTGTGAACGCAGCAATGTTGCTGGAATTGAAGAGATTCAGCACCCTGACTCAGGAATAAGTGATGATGACTCCCTCAGATACTGGAGATGAAGGGGAGATAATACTGATGAAGCACAGGGACGGAGGGACGGCACAGCCGCAGTGAATCATCACAGCTGCCTGGGTGACTTGGCAGGCTAGGAAAATATTTGCACAAGTTCCAACAAGCCCCATCTGCATTCCTCCTGATGCCCAAGGGATGCCCGGACAAATTTGGATGGCAGCAGCAGGGTGCCAGGCTCCTCTGACCAGGCAAACGGGGCGTAGAAGTATCCTCTGGGCATACAGGGGTTCTCACATCCTAAAAAACTCTGGTCAGGCTGCACCATAACGCTGTCCCTGTCAAAAATGAACACTTCTTTTTGAAATGAGGAGGCTAATTATAAAACACCGTCTCTTGATGCCCCCATATAGCCTTAGGCAGGGCATAATTTGGCTTGGTCTGCAAATGTGGACAGTGCTGCCAGCCCTGCGCTGGCACCAGGCTCGGCATCCTGTGCCTCCTCCCTTAGCACAGGTAACTGCAGGATTTGATCCACTGCAGGATGAGAGCTGGGAGACCTGCTCCGCCTGGCTGCCCCCCTGCCCCGCAGTCCCCATGTGGAGGGGGCCCTACACACGTGCAGGAGCTTCGGAAGCGCGGCCCGGGACACTCACCTGCTTCCACGTGAGGAAGTTGCAACCTGCTCACAAGCATCCTTGCATGGAGAAGGAGGCTCTCAGCACTTGGTGCATCATTCGCTGTGAACAAGTGGTGGGGCTGGGGCAGACATCTGCTGTAGCCGCTGCCTAATGTAGGTCAGAAATGTTAGCCAGAGTTTTAAAAGTAAACTTCCGTTTGCACTTCCAGAGGGAAAAAACACACCCAGAAACCGTATCTTTAAAAAAATTAAGGAAAGTGTGGAGATAAATACAATTCATTAACAAAATAAATTAAATAAATCAAGGTTTGAATTGTGTTTTGGTGGCAATGAGTGGCAAAGCCTTTGCCGGGGATGTGCCACAAGATCCGGAGCCCTGCACAGGCTCTCCGTCCACAGCCGGCGGGGATGGGTGTGATCAGCCGTGGCAGTGCCAGCCATGGGCTGAACGAAAAATACCCGTGCAAGAAAAGGGAAGGGAAGAACCGGAGACCTGATCCCTTCCCAGCTGCCCTATGTCACTGACTACGGACAGCCTGCAGTGCTGTAACCAACCGCCCCGGCACTGCCAGGTGTGCAGGCACCCTGCCATGGACTGCACATCTGGCAAACGGGCAGACAGGTACCCCAAGGGGACACATGGCAGCAGCAGGAATGCCATGGTCCCCCTGTGCAGGTTTTTGACACGCTGCTGGCACTCCTGCACCCCTGGCTCAATGCCGGGTGAACTCATTGGGACGCAGAGGTGGGGTGTGGGCACAGAGCAGAGCAGGCTGCCTGCCCAGAGGCATCCTGCATGCCGAGCCATTCCGTGCCATGCCATGCTGTGCCGTGGCGTGCCATGGCAGCCGCGCAGAGCGTGTGTGACAAATTGCCACAGAAGCGCATGGGCTGCTGTCAGCTGTGCCAGACTCACACACGTGCATCTAACCCACAGCCTGGCCTTTCCCCTCCCCATGCCACCGCGGCAGCCCCGCCTGTAACTCATGTCCATGGCAGCAGATCCCTGTGCTGGGTGTAATCCTGCGTAGCCTTGCTCTGCAGAGGACTCTTGGCTACACTGAGACAGGCTGCAGCCCTGCTGGCCATGAGGCCGTCCCCCTTCCCCTACCAGTCCATGCCCGATTTTCCTGACCAGTTCTTGCAAGAGCCCCACGCTCCAGCCTCAGAGGGCACGGGCGAGGCAGGACGCCGTCTTTATACTGCTCCTTTGTTGCTCTGCTTTACAGGGGAGATTAATTTAGAATAATAAAAAAAAAGCATTATTTAAAAAAAAAACCCTCACCCCTCTCTCTACTCCTCCGCCCTCCCCAAGCAGTGATGGGGAATAATGAACTGCTGGGACTGTCATCCAAAGAGCGCTTAATGACAGTATTCGCTCTGTGTGTGTGTAGCATTGGCTGTTCTCAGAGCTCTCATTATGAATAGTTTTCAAGCTGTTTTGACTATTATCTGTTACAAAGAGGAACTCACTGTTAGCTGCCTATTTCCATTGCTGAAGCTGGCCAACGTAATCCACACGGAGCTGTGACACCACAGCCAATGGCTAACGCTCCCGCGCTCTCACCTCTGCGTGTATGGCAGTGGAGAAGGGCTAGGCTCTCCTTCCCTGTCCCTTGCCTCCTTCTCACCACCAGCCTCCTTTTCTGGACTCAAGCTCCAGTTTTGCAGGTGATGCTTCTCCAAACTGGCCAGCTGCAGCGTCCCAAGTCACATTTACCCCTGGTGCTGGACCCACTGGTGCTCATGGCACTGCTGAGCCTGTGCCTCCAACTGTCCACTTTTGGGGGCTGGGAGTTCCTACTGCAGGCTTGGCAAGGGGAAGGGGACCCAGCCTGAGCTTCATCTGTGCCGCAGAGGCATTGTGAAGATGCACTAAAACAATCTGTTCTCCCATCTTTTCCCGGACCCTTTGCCATGTGACACAATATTTTGGAGGGGCAGCTGAAATCTTGCTGGTGTTAATTTAGTTTCGGTCTGCTCGCTGTTAACTTTGGGCTTGTTGTGCTTTTTGTAGCTCCTTTTCCTTAAAGAAAGCTTATTTTCTCTTAAAACAGGGTGAGAAGCAGCTTGGCATCACAGACACTTTAAAGATGTTTGAACATTTGCAAGAGGAAGCAAACACATTTTTTAAATATTATGGAAAGCACCTTGAACAACAACTTCTCACCAAGAGCTCTCCGCAGGCTCCATCCTTGCTGAAGGAGCCTATTTCTCAGCCCGGGGGCATCCGAGGCTCGGCTTGCCCCTCCACACTTTTGTGCTGCAACTCAAAATCCCGCTCCCAGCGTGCCGCCCCGCAGGGCTGGGGCAGTGCCCACTCCAGGCACCAAGTGGGAAATAAGCTCAGCCGAATCACAGCATTACTAAAAACAACAAGGGGCAACCCAAGGCAGCTCCTCTCTGCAGCCATACTCACCTGCCAGCCCTCACGAGAGGCTCATGAAAATAAAGGAAACAAATTCACAATGTACTTCAGCATTGACAAATGGTTCCTGAGCCTCTCCCGGGTCTCACTGAAGTTTTCAAGTATCGTTTCACTGTACCCTTCCTACATGAAACTGGGATATGGTTTGTCTTTTTCTTTCCTCAGCTGAGGCTTTCCTATTGAAACCTTGCTTTTCTGGTCAATGTAAAACTTGAGAGGTAGTCTTATTTTTAAGGAATTTTGAGAAAAATTAGGGGTGGCTATGCAAAACAATTTACATGTCTGCTAACATCCGCACAGTTAACCTGCTTTTTTATAAAAAGACATTTTCTGGCTAAAAGCCTTTCCTTTCTAATATTTTGACTCTCTCCCCACGCCTGTCAGTCTTCACCTGTCTTCTTCTTGTCCCTGCTGACACAGTGCCATGTTCCTTGTGCTTCCCCACCAATTTTTCTTGGTAGAGACACATTCCCGTCAGCCAGCCGGCCACAGGCACACAAATCACAGCAGCCGGGCGCGGGAGGACCGATGGTCGGCAGAGACCATTAGATCATCTTGCCTGACCTCTCCCTGACACAGGGCTGAGTCTGGCATCCAATTACTCCTGTACTGAGCCCTGTAACTCCTGCTTGCCTAAAGTGTATGGCACAGAAATGCATCCTGTCTGGGTCTAAATATATCAAAGGCGAGGGAATGTGCGGCTCTCCTGGGTAGTTTAATCTTTATTAACACTCCCTTTTTAAAAGGTCTGTTTGATTCCCAATTTGAATTTGTCTGGCTTCAGCTTCCAGGCACGGGCTCTTGTGATGCCTTTCTCCTCTAGATTAAACAGCCCTTTAATACCTGCCTTTCTCTCCCTGTGAAGGTACCTCACACAGCACAATTAAGTCACCTCTTGATCTTCTTTTTAATAAGCTAAACAGGTTGAGCTCCTCTGGTTTCGCACCATAAGACATTTCCCCCAGCACCTCCCAGGGATCAAGTCTCTAATACCACCTGATCCTGTGGGGGGGGGACATGTGGCGAAGCAGCCCTGTGCAGCCGAGGAAATTAAGCAGCTTGCTGGGAGACAGCAGCCTTTCCCCGCTGCCTGCTCCCCTAGCCAGCCCGTATTTTCAGGGAGGCTGGTTAGGGGCTCCCGGTGAAGTTCCACACCTCTCCAGGCACCTCCGCCTCCCACGTCCCCGAGTCGCTGAGCAATGCAGAGGCAGTACCACAGCTGTCCCCACCTGCACATATGAGATGCTGGAAGAGTAACAAAATTTAGGGCTATTTCCTAGTGTAGGGGACTTTGGTGTGCCCAGAGCCACCCCATGCTTTACAGACAGGGTGGGAGAGGAACCACAATGCCACATGGAGCCATCCACGTTGACTTTAACTATCCCTAAAATTCACAACTCCCTGTGGTTTTAAGTGGCATCAGCCCCGTCACTCACCCCATCTCTGAGGGGGGGGGGGTTCAGGACACATGGGTCCCCCATGGCAGGCAGCAGTGCCTCCCATCCATGGCACCCGTTGCATTTACCAACCGAAACAAGCAACTGGACAACGCCTTTCCTCATTCAACGTTTACCTGGAGGAACAATAAAGGCTCAGCATTGGCCAAAAAAATGGAAGTCAATGCACACGCACTATTGGCAGTAGTCATCACTTTTGATCCAGGTTTTAACATGCTTCCCTCTGAACAGGAGCGTGGGTGCCCCAGCCGACACATTCAGGGACGAATATATTTTGGGCAATGCGGCTTTGCAGCCAGCCGGCCCACAAGCTGGATTTTAGCCACAGGCTTCAGCAATACCATTTCACACACCATTATATCAGTTTAGCCGGGAGAGTACTCCGAGCCCCTCACACTCTCCGCCGGGTATTTGTCCTGCCTGCGAATCAATTACAGCAGAGACACTGCGTGCATTAGGATTGCTGCTTGGCGCGTATTTCGGCTGTGATATATGTTGCTCTGCTCCGCAACAAACGACTTAGATAAACCTCTAGGAGGTCGTGTCTGTCAGCAAGGTTTTTATTAGGTGAGCCATGCCCATTCTCACAACAGTAAGGGCTACCTGGCAGAAAATTGTAAGCTGTTTCCCTTGGAGGGGGCGAGCCCTAAATGAGTTTCCCGGTCTCACTTTGGGAACACACTCAGATATTAAAGGGACCAGAGAGTATCATTACTGCCAGGTGATAAAAACAACCACTATTTGGGAAGACTGATGGCTTTTGTAAAAGCTCCCAACAGAAGCTTCATTCTGTACAGTGGATAATAACAGCCGTCTTGGGCTGAAATCCCAAAGCAGCTGCATTTTCCAAGGCTACAAAAGTGACTTCAGGATTCCTGGCGCCACGTTGCTCAAGCATCACTTTTTGGCAGTCACAAAGCCTGAAATCAGTTAATATTCTTCTACGATCACAGCTTAAAGATGTCGTCTGCTCTCTCCCCCCTTGCAGCTCTGCTCTCTGGATTGCCTCCCTGGCTCAGCAAGGTTGAGATGTCAGCGAGAGCAGAGGCTACTTCAGGCAGGAAAGCCAGCAAGCAAAGCCCACCCTTTTAATTTTCCCCTTGTGATGGGGAGAGGAAGGTTTAAGCCTCACTCTCTGCCACTAAAACAACTGCCAGCTTGCATTATGACATCATGAAGACACCATTGCATCACACTGCAGATATGACGTTGCACGAGAGCTCATTGTGCTCCGGGAGCAGTCTACACTTTCCAGTACCATCTCCAGCCCATTTTCACCACCTCTGGCAATCCCAGGCCACTGACAGCACAGGGACTGGCCCCGTGGCGAGGCATGGGCTGGGACATTCTCATTTACCTGCTGCTTTCTTGGCCACAGCCGCATTGAGCAGGGACCTGTCCCAGCTGAGAAATGGCCAACCTGCTCAGGAGTCACTGGGTTTTGCCAGGGTTTTGCCAGTCCCTGTGCCAGGGCTCCACACCAAGCACAAAGCTGCCACCAGCTCACCTGGCAGCCAGTCAGATCCCCACTCATTTACTGACTAGCTTAAAAAATAGTTATTTTCTGTGCCTGTTTCCTGCAGCCCTCCCCATTCCCACATCAGGACCTCGTGAGAGCCCAGAGGGAAGGTGGGGCAGCATGGGGATGTGGTGAGGCCGTGATGTGCCATCACCCCACCCACGGGGTTGGACCCAGCAGCCTGGAGCAGGATCTGAGCCCTGGGGCTGCCTCTCACCCATCTCCCTGCCCCAGGACAGAAGCTGAAATGGTGGCACATTCACCAGAGGGCAAATAAAATAGCAACACCACATCTGAGCTCTGCTTTTTGCTTTAACACTGCCACTGTCTGTGGTGTTTTGTTCAGGTGTGCGAGGGCAGGGCTGCCAGCCACCCGGCCACCCCATTGCACACCCAGTGTGGGGGGCGAGGGCTGCGCGTGGCAGCCACAGGCTGGCTCCTGCACCGGAGCTACCCACGCAGGGAACTCGCTTCAGCTCACTTTAACGGCAAGGTGCCCTGCTGCCGGTGTCGCTCGCATTCAGCCCTGACACCTATTCATCCAGCTCAAGTGCTTTTTTTTCTGCGCGGGTTTTCTTGGCTGTTTTCTCTAGATGAAGATTTTCTGAAGACCGCTGGTTCCCTTTGTAACCTTTCAAGAGTCCTCTCTGTATGAAGTTCTCTTCACATCATCTCCAACAGATGCAGGTAATAAAGTCGCAGCAGATTTACGACTTTGAGAATCTCATTATATCTATCTATCCATCAGGAAAAGGAGCTGTTTGTAAAAGAGGCAGGAGATGGATTTTGCCATTATTTATTGTTTAAAAAGGGGAAGAAAAAGAAAACCTCCTCAGTCCTTCCCAGCCCCAATTGCGTAAAAACATCCTCTGAACTCACCAAGCACAGCGTTGGCTCATGCCAATGTTAGGACATGGCCCTGTGGCTCTTTGGAGAGGCGAAAGCACCCAGCTCCACATCTGTGGACCTCAGCCGGCACCAACTTCACACCCCACCATGGTGTTGCTGCAGATGACAATCAGCCCAGGAGGGCTGTGCCGTTAGAGACCTGTTAGAGACAAGTTAGGACACCTCCTGAAGGGCTACAGCAGCTCACTGCTGCTGCCTGCCTGTGAAAGTGAACATCCTCAGCAAGAAGCAGGATGAGACAGGGAGCCCCCCACGTGGTGTCCATGCCCTTGAGGGTCCCCAAAGCCATGCTGCCATGCCCAGAAAGCAACAGGTTTGGGCTGTGGAGCCCAAGCAGGACCTCCATTCTACCTCCAACCATCCCAGCAGAGACCCCACACCACAGCCCACCCACCCTGGCAGCGGTGTGCCACGAAGGACAAGGACTGCAAGCAGAGGATCAGACAGCAGAAGAAGAGCCAGCAGAACTGACAGCCTTCAGAAGCAGTCATATGTCAGGAAAGAGGAGACAATCCCCCACCCCAAGGAACATCAATGCCACTACCCTGGTGAGCCTTCGTGCCAAGCAGTCACTCTTGGGCTCTCCGTGGGAGCAGCGCAGCCAGCTCCTCGCCTGTTCCCATGCTCTCCACTGTTGCTTTCCCAGCAGCTGAGCCAGCTCTCCTCTAGGGAGCTCCCATCTGCCTGCGCCTGCGGGGATGGGGGATTTTGCGCCAGGAAGGGCTGACACTGGTGGCGCTTGGAGGCAGAAGCTTCTGGGTGGTGTCAGAGAGGGTTAAACAAGCACATTAGCAGGATCCAGCCTGGCGGCTCATGGCAACGGGTCATGTGTTTGCCATGTCCTTCAACCACATCAGTCAGGGATTCGTAACTGCCGAAGTCCCCACTTGGGAAATACATTTTCCAGGCGTGGTTCCAGCCAAAAGGCAGCTTTTCAGGCCTATTGTCAGCATGATTTTGCAGCTTATTTGCAAATGGTCAGAGACCCATCTAGCACCTCTCCCATCACAGCTCATTCCCAAACCGCCCAGCAGCCCCTGCTCTGCCCAGCCTTGGAGCAGGAGAAGCCCCTGGGCTCATCCCGCAGGAGAAGGGCCCAGGACGTGATAGGCACCTGGCATGAAATCATGACTTCTGCAAGGTCAACAGGACTTTGGTCACCAGCTTACAGCCACAATTTCAGCTCCAAGATGCTGGTGTCTGGGGCCTTCAGTCACTCCCTGTTTTGGAGACAGGGAGCCTCTTTCTCTGCAAATGTAACAAATCAGTTTTGATCTTTCCCGTCAGCCTCTTTTGCAAACACAGATCCCGCACGACATCTCTGCTAGTACATCAAAACACTTGGCGAAACAAAGCAGAAACCTGTTCTCCCTGTCAACTAAAAAATTAATTAGGAAAGAACCCTGATTCTGAACAAATAAACAAAGCCCCCACCTCCCTCCAGCTCTTTAAGCAAAAATCTCCATGCAAGGATTAACCGCCAGCGAGCAGTCACAGCCATTTCATTTGAAAGGTGACTGGTCTGTAGCTGAAATGTCGGGAGTTCACTTTGCAAACACTTTCTGTTTTTTACAAAAGAACAGGGAAAAAAACCCACCCTCAGCCATGACTGCTACAAATCATCACTGATGTATGAAGCAAAACACCACAGCCCATCTCAAAATGCGTGTTCGTGATGATAAGTATTTTGTCTCATGCTGGTCTGGTTTGTGAGCCACAGCGAGGCTCTTCAAACGACCTGTGTTTGAAGAGTTTAGTAAGTCGGTGTAAGTGCAGCACAAATTAAGGCCTTGATCTGATGGTACCCCCCTACCCCCCACCCCCAGCATCCCTTGGTTTGCTGGATCCTGCGCTGGGCTGGGGGTTCAGCCCTGCTTTTGCAGCGCCCAGACCCCGCAGCCCAGCATGCCTGCCTGGCATCCAGCTGTGTGTGTGCACAGCAGCCGAAGGGCTGGCCCTTCCAGGGACTTTTACCCCTGCACACCTCTGGCTAACGGCAGTGGCTCAGGGAAGCGGCATTTCCACAGTGCTCCTATGCCACCGTGCCAGCAAAGGGCCCAATGCCAGGCTGTGGGGCTCCACAATGTCACCTTGGTCTCGGTGGGATGGGGCAGCAGTGACATGAATGGAGCATCTCACCAGCTCCGAGCTGGAAGAAGACAGGGAGCTCCAGCTCGACTGCAGGCTGGTGGTGACCACCACCAGCACACCAGCTCCTGTCTCCTCCTGTAGCACAGCATAACATACAGCTGATCAAGGAGTTTTGGTGCAATCTACAGACAGATTTCAGTGCAACATTCAGCAAAAATCCCTTCTGCTTGAAAAAAAGTCAGTCAGGAGCAGAGACAAAGCCTGATTTAGAAGGGGGAGGGGAACCAATCCACAGAGAAAAGAGACAACAGTTTTGGCCAACACACCATGGTCTCCATTAAATAAAACAACCTGTCATTTGCATTCAGTTGGCAAGTGACTAGACCTGAACTTGGCTGCACACTTGATGATCCACCATTACTTTCCAGGGAGGAGGTTGAAATATTCTTATTCCTATTCATTAGGCCAAAGTAATTCTCTTAATGCCACCGAACCAGCCATGGACAAGATCCTGCACATAATGTCATTGGCAGTGCTGCTAAATGAAATCCCTCTGCAAGCAGCTGGGGGAATCAATACTCACAGTAACTTGTCCTTCCAAATTTTCCTCCCACGCCACCTTATTTGCGGCACCAGTCTGCGCCAGCTCCATCTACCTCAGCCGTGCGTGGGGCAAGGAGGGTCCTGGGACGGGCTAGGTGCCCCGGTGCGGTGCTCTGCCTCTGCTACCCTCCTCCATTTTGGTAGCCACCTTCCAGTCCCACCGGCAGGATCTCCGTTCAGCCCGGCATGTCACTGCAGGGTGGGCACACTTTGCTGCAGGACCTATGAGGAGCTCAAAGAGAGGGATGAGGTGCTCTCCCTTGGCTCCGTGGAGTATGAAGGGCTGATTTTGTAACACATAGCAGAAAAGAATCATGGCATTTTCCAGTAATTGGAAATACAGGGCTGCCTTCATTGAATTATTAGCCAGAAATACAACTTCTGTTAGACGAGGCTGCCACACCACGGCAAACACATGAAGCCATCGGCTAGTACAGGGCCCGGGGACAACCCAGCCCTCACACATTAGCTGGAGCAAACCTTCATTGCTTCCTGAGCCCTTGCTTTGGACCGCATTAAACATCAATATCACAACACTCAACGTTGCCCAATATTATATATCAAATCATTAGCGGAGAGTTAATCATTACAAAAATAAGAGGCCTCGGCTGACAATTCACTCATTTCCTATGTGAAAGCACTATTATTACCACAGCAGCACAAAGATTCGGGCTCAGCTGCACCGTTCCCTACCTGAATGCATCACCACAACCAAGAGGTTCGTTACAGAAGGCGAGAAGGTGACTCCATCTGCCCGCAGCCAGAAGGGATGTGCCCAGAGGCTGGGTAAGCTCCATCCAAATCTCCTTCCCTCCCAGTCAGCACAGGAGCCAGCTCTGCGGCAGGACTGAGCCACCAAAACCAAGAACTGTAGTTTTGACCCAGCTAATCCCAGTTGCAGCCGTAACCATCAGGCAGCGCAGTGAGTCAGGCGCCCTGCAGACCCGGGGAGGTCTGCACGGCGGGGGGGTGGTTCCCTGTAGTGTTCTGGCCTGTCATAAAAAAATATATATTACCAAGTTCAAATCCTTGTGTTTCTTTTCTGCTGGCATAATAACTTTGAAATGTATTATTGCTGAGAGACTCGCCTCACTCTGCCAACAACTCCCCGGAGAGAAGCACTAGCAGAAGAAAAGAACTTTTTACAGCTTCTTCATAAAAGAAGTCAGCAATCTACCAGACCTAATCAACTTTTCGTAGAGATGATGCGGACAGAGCCTCAGCTGCACTAAACTGGTGTAACATCATTGGTATGCCATTGAGATCGGGTTTTTTTACACCAGTGGACAATTTGGCCCACTAAATCAGGAGCAATACACAGGAGACAGGTCCAGATGTGCTCTGTACCTTTGCCATTCTCTGCCACCGAGGCAAAAATTTGCGTTGCTTCCTTCTCTGCCAGCTGTGCTAGCAAAGGGTGGAGGACCGATATCGCAGCCTAGGAAGAACCTAGGAAGGACTCATAGAAAAAGAGAAGCATTTAAATAAAACCACTCACTAACACTATAGATTTCCTTACCAGGTCGGCCTGCCAATATATTAGCACAGCTGGATGGTG
This sequence comes from Chionis minor, assembly GCA_013398295.1. NCBI lineage: Eukaryota > Metazoa > Chordata > Aves > Charadriiformes > Chionidae > Chionis > Chionis minor. The sequence continues at coordinate 93,358 of VZSF01001076.1, forward strand.
TGCATAACGAGAACCCACAGCTGATTTAGGATAACAGGCTGCTCTTTTCACTGAGCCGCAGAACACCAGTGCCAGAAATTTCAGCGAGAGCCACATTAGCGGCTGGTCTTTCCACCGCCAGGAGCTGTGCCGTCTGCAGGAGAAGACTTCCATTTCAGAAACCACCTCACGGCCTCCGAGCTAATTTTCCCTGCTCCCAGAGATAAAGGCAGCCACAGATGTGGTTACAACTTTGATTATTTTTTTTTAAATCATTTGAGAAAGCATCTTGCCAGAGAACAGTTGGAAATGATAGTCCTAAGCAGAGGCAGCTCAGCTGGCGGTCTTCAAAATAGGGCCATTGTATTAAGCATTTAAACTGGAAAGTTAATGGTTTGGCAATGAGGCAGTAGATCAAAAACTGATGCTGTCCCGGGGTAAGGACCAAGGGCATGAGATGGGGCTGAGCTGACCCAGCGCGCTGCTCATCTCTGCAGGATTAGGGCTGACCCGGGCAGGGTTCCCCCACTGCTGGCAGCTCTGATCCCAGCCAGCAGCACCCCCTTGTCACTTTGCCTTGCTGCACCCCGGTTCCCTTCGCCCATAGCCAGGGACACGAGCACCTCTCTCACTCAGCAGTATGTTCAGACACGGAGTGGGAGAGCATCCTGGTGAGGGATCTTGAACCACATTGCAAAAGCTGGATCCTGACACTGTTGTTTCTGGGGTGCGTGCTGGCTGCAGCAGCGACGAGTGGCTGCAGGCATCTGAGGAACCGAGCAGCATGGGGCACTGGTTTGGAGCAAACCACGGGGGACTACTTCTTCCCTTCCTTTAATTCCTAGTGGGGAAATAGAAAGGCAAGTGCAATCAATTTGGCATGTATCTATTTACTATGAGCACATACAAAAGACTCATAACAGATCTCCTCCCCCACCGCTGGCAGCCAGCCTACATGTTGGCAAGCAAAAGATGTTATCTTAAGGATACACTGCAATACCCTGAGTCATGCTGGAAGTCTGAATCCACCAGGAAGCCTGCTGAAGTCAAGGACCTAGCGCAGGGCTCCTGGCTTCTTACGTATGGCTCGTGGTGATGTTCCCTGAGGCGAATCCTCCATAACACGAGCACTGAGGGGGCTGACAGACAGCAACACTTCACCTGCCTGTTCCAAAGGGTGGGAGATGCAAGAGCCCAGACCCAGGACTGAGATGACAAGAGCACCACTCCACCGAAGCTCTGCCCCAGATGACTGGGCTTTAATTGGCATCTCCAGCTAAACCTCACCTTCCTATGCAGGGCCCATGGGGGCAAGCAAGGTTGCTGTGGTGGCTGCCTCGAGGTGCCGGGCTGTGGGGAGATGGCGTGAGCCAGGGTACGTGACAGAGGAGCGAAGGCAGCGGAGCTAAACTGATTTACATTGGCTGAGGAACTACCGCATGGTTGGGCAACAGAGCATAGCGATTCGAGGGTGGAATAGCAAATTCAAAGCCCAGCATTAACACAACGCTCAGCTGAGCAACTCAAGGACTCCAAGGAGAAGAAATTCAAACCACTGCAGCCTTAAATTGTGAGGATTTGGCAGCCGAGAGCTTTAGGTTCGTGCCCCCATCGGGCAAATTTGGACTTGGCCAACAGAAGCCTGAACATTTCCTGGGGGCAAGAGAGGACTCCTTCTCCCAAACTGGAAAGTTTTATGTAAAAGCAGGTATTGGTTCCCACTATTTCAGTGACAGTCACTTTTCCCAGTAGACGGAGCTCAGCAGAAGTAAAAAAAGCCGCACGACCTCTGCAGCTGACACCGTATACCTCAATAGTCCTCAGCAAACAGCAGAGCCCAGATCACAAAACATGCTTTCATCAAATTGCGCAGCAGTAAGTCTTCAGCCATGCCTGGACAGAAAAACCAGAGATGGCTGGGGGGCGATGATGATGGGGATGATGATAGGGAAAATGCTGCACCACTGAAATCCATTTGAGGGGAAAGTGAGGCTCAATGGGTGCCCTGCTGTCTGCAATGGCACAGCAGTCCCAGCTGTACATCAGGGACATGTTTTGGGGTGAGGTGGAGACGAAGTGTATCACGTCATGGTCATCTGCAAACTACCAGATGGATTTAGCAGGACTGCGGCAACTGTTAGCTATTGCACGGAGATGTATAGATCTTAAGGCCAAAGGATCAGATAAAATCATTTAATATATGAACTACTGCAAGACACAGGCCACGGAATCACAAGTCCATAATTTCTGGCTGACCTCAGGCATGTCTTTTAGAAAGATCTTCAATCTGGATTTAAAGATATTGAAGGATGGAAACTCGACCATCCCCAAGTACATTAGTAGATAACCTTAAGCATTAGCAAGACAGACACTCCTTTTTTTTGCCTGTCTTCATCTTTCAGGCATTGTATGTTGTTGTGCCTTTGTCCTTCAAATTAAACAGCCCTCTGCTCCCAGAAGTCTCATTCCTAAATAAGTACTTAGAGATGATGATCCAGTCACCTCTTAACCTTTCCTTTGTTATGCTAAATTAGTTTAAACTTCCTTCATGACTCCCTCCAGGGAAAGTTTTCCAGCCTCTGAACCTTCTTCTTTCCCAAGGTAACCTCTCGAAGCCCCTCTGGCCGCGCTGCTCAGGGCTGATTGAGCAGGAAGTCAAGGCTGATTAAGCAAATCACTCTGGAAAGCAAGGAAACACGCTCCTGGTCACACCACTGGCAACCAAAGGCCTCCACAGAACCTCCTTCTCCCAGCCTGGACCTACTGACACCCACCCACCCATCGGTCCCTCCACAGGTGTCCTACCAGTGGCAGGGCTTCCCGGCCCCTGCCATCTCCCCAGCCCCATCGATCTGGCTTTCCAAGCACTGGGGGCACCAGGCGGTGCTGTGCACAGCCCAGTCTGCAAAGCAACTAATTACCAGCCGTAATTAACCTCTTCGATTACTTTTAGGTAGTCCCATCAAAACTCTGGGGTGCTTTTGTTTACTTGCTGTGTGACAAGTGCTTGCTGGATTTACACGCGGTGAATTAATGAACGGGCAGTACCCATGGCAAGAAATAATTGGGAGGACTTAATGCCGCTGATTAAATCATCCATTCAAAAAAGCAGAGTTCTGGCCAGGCGTTTCTCTTCCCTCCCGCGCGTCCCCGCATGAGGAGGTCAGCGCCTGCCATGCCACCCCTCTGCGTGCGCCTTCATCCCCCCCCCCGCACCCCCACCGCTGCCCCAGCGCTCCCGAGGCACCGGGCGGTGGCTGCGGGCGAGGGTGACATTTTTCTCCCGGGCTAATCCTCAGGGACACGCCGCTTCCCGCCGCTGCCCCGCCGGCCCTTCCCCGCCCGCCGGCCGGCCGCTGCCTGAGCCCCGAGCGCCACCTAGCGGGGACGACCGGCACCCGGCCCGGGCCGGCGCCCTCACCCCCTCGCCAGACCGCCCCGTGCTCCGGGAAATGGCGGCCGTGAGCAGGTGGCGGTAGGACGCTGCTGCTGCCGGGGTCTGGCAGCCCTCAGCCACAGCTGCCCGGCACCGCTGTAGGTCAGGAGCCGCCCCTGGGTTGCCCACAGGGCCCGCGTCCGGGAAGGTGAGACCAGACCAGGCAGGTTGGTTGGGGCATTTAGTCGCTCAGATGACACCGAAAATACAGGCGTGAGAGCCCACGCTGCCAAACAGGGAGCTGGGGGGAACTCGGCCAGGGGAGTTGGTTTGAGCTGGTAAGGACTGTCCCTGCAGGCCTGGCTGGAGAAGGAATAGCCTCTGAAAGACCATCCGCAAACATCACGCTACCTTCTGGGCACGCACACAGGATGCACCGTGTCCCCCGTGGGGCCTCGCAGGGCAGAGCTGACGTCAGGGCTGCTCTGGTGAAGTATGAGGAGACCAGCCCAGGTGGCTCCTCTGCCTTGGGGCAGAACGAGCAAGTCCCAGGGTCGGACTTTGGCCAAGGAATCCAGTAGGGTGAGGAACTCGTGAATCTTCACTCCTTCCTAAACTCCAGTGCTTCAGCGACATGAAGCCAGCATTGATGCCAGCTGCAGCCCTTGTAAATCACTCATTGCCTCTCTTCCCTCTGGCTCCTAGCTTTCTTTCAAAGATTCCTCACTAAAACACAGACGGAAGTGTTCAAAGGTTGCTTTCAGGAGTTCATGTTACTTATAATCTGCTGGCTGTGTATGTATAGTTCCCTAAACTTCTTTAGGTTTTATTTTCTCAGTAAACTCAGAGAAGGGACATAGGCAGATTCAAGGCCCAGGTGACATTTTCAGACACTGTTCTGCTCTGGAAATCACAAGGTTTGAGCTTTGCACCCCATTCCCCATGGAGAATTAACACGTCCCTCGCATCAGAGAAGGACGGTTAGATAGTTACTTCTGGCATTACTCCTTGCCCAAGGGCTGCAGTATTTGGTGTTCCTATCTGGTCCCAAGCACACACTTTGCATGGGGTGAGGGGAGCTGCTGCCCAAACCTAGTGCTCAGGTGGTGCTCCAAGCCCACATTCCAGGTGACCAATAATGGAGGCGGGTCAGTTCTCCTACTGGTTGGGTCTCCTTCCCCCACCATCAGCCAGAAGAAAGCAAGGTTCCAGCCCAGAACATGGCAAGATTTACCTTAAAAAGTTAAAGAAAGCAACAAAAGTTGGGTTTACTTACCCTCTTTGTTTTACTCCATGGGGCAAGAGTTTCAGTTTTTCTCTGCAGCACTGAGATCAACCGTTTTTCTCCTTTCCAAGAGAGTGCAGAGTTCCTCACGGAGACTTTAGGGAAAGTCCAGCTGCTGGAAGGACTGAGAGCAGAGGGGCCCTGCTTCCGACAGGATGGAGAAGAGGTGCAACCAGCCTCTGTGTTTCTCCAATTTTGTGTTGACATTTTTATTCTGTGTTGCTCCTTATCAGCTCAGGGCCAGCCTGGCCCACCAGCAGCTGCTGACATTTCCAGTCATCGGCATTTTTCCAGTTGAGCTGAGATTAAGCCAGAGTCTTCTCATAAGGGCTTCTACTTAGATGACTGAAAGCGCGCTAACAGCCTCATCAGTGACCCAGGCTTTCCCATAGTCTCGCAGTGCTCCTGCTGTCGTGTGCAGTGTGTTTTCGGAGCTGGTGGCACATGCCATGCCTGCACCTGGAAAGGACCCAGGGAGGGCTGACGGCTGAGCTAGGAGGGTGCTGCGCCGGCACACAGACCTCAGGCACTGTGGAGACTTCGGCTGGCTGCTTCCACCTTGTGAATCAGCTGAATCCAGATATCACCCACTGCCTCCACGCACCTTTGTGCCAAAAAAGACAGCAGCGAGCGTAAATCAGGGTCTCCAAGAGCTTCGCCAAGGGTGCTCCTGCCTGCCCCCTGGCTGCCCGCCAGCCACAGCATCGTTGGCTCTGACCTTGTTTTATGGAGGCTGTGTCATAGATCCCTCCACCTACAAGTCTCTCCTGGCCTGAGGCTCAACCCTATGTCAGCTAAGTCACTGCAATGTCTTGCCTTGCTTTCAAGGGGGCCTGACCCCAGTTACCCTCATCTGTGTGGTCTAGGGTATGGGATGGGTGTAAATGTATATTGACCCTCCCTGTGAATAGCGTCAGGCACCTGATTTCCCAGATTACCTTTGACACTCCAAGGCAGGAGTCCCGTGCAGAGGATGCCAAATAGTCTTAGGCAGTCAGTTTTTCTGCACCTGAAAACATCACCACTTTAAAGTCTTTGAGCTCTAACTTTCCACAGATGTATCATGAACTTGACACAAACACACCCAGCCCACAGCCCTGTGAGACACCAAGGCTTGGGCATCCAAAAGGGTAGAGAGAAACACATTTCTCCACATACTGGAGCTTGATTTTACCTGGTCGGGGCATTGCAGTATGGAGGAAAGAGCAGGACAGTTAAGAAATGACAGACTGTCTGATGGATGTGTGCACACATACCCCCACAGGCCTGGCCCAGTTCATGTGGAGGAGCCCCCTGTGAACACCCCCACATTGGCACACAGACACACACTGTGACTTGCCCAGATATGTGCCTGCAGATTCACAGCTAACAAAATAGGTGCTGGCATTTAGGAAGGCAGAAAAAATGGCTTGTGTGTCTTGGCAGGGGTCCATAATAACAACTAATAGTAGTAATAATAATAACAACAATTACAATAATAGTAAGAAACAGCAATAAAGGACCTTGCATGCTGCCGGCTGGACTGAAGTGCCTGTGCAGAGCAGCCCATCAGCTCTTCCCGTTCTGACAGCAGAGGTGCCGCAACATCAAACGGTTCCTTATCTGGAGACAGCCGATGAGCGTGGGCCACTCCCCCTGGTCTCCTCACCCCCAACAAAATCTTCCGCCAGCAGCGAACAAATCACTCGCGTCGTAGTCACTCACCAGAAATCAAAGCCCCGCCAAGTTATTATTGCCCTGACGCTCTTCCCAAGAGGAGGCTAATGCTGAGCTCTTTATCCCTTCTGTGTTCCCGCTTTCCTCGACACGCTTTGATTTTTTGCATTTGCAGGTAATTCTGCTCCGTTTGATCACAGCTCACTTGCCTGTCTAATGATTTCACATTGTCCGTCTGTCCTACAGGGCAGCCACCTCCACAGCAGCTTGCTCTGCCCATCCGACCCGCATGCCCAGCCCAGCGTCTTCCCAGCAATCCAACTTTGGAAACGCATTTCCCCCTTTATGCAGTGCAAGGGCCGGGCCGCGAGGCTGTGAACACTGGCCCTGCACAGCACTGCCCACCGCCGGACCATGGAGGAGACAGCAGCCTCAGCCCTTCCTGAGAGATAGGGAAGCCGAAGCCAGGGCAGGAGAAGGAGGGCAGCTGGCATCCCCCTGCCAAGCTTAGGGCTGCTCTGCACACCACTGGGCATCAAAACTCTCCCACAGGGACCGGGAAACATCACCAACCTCAGCTGCAGGAGGAAGCGCAGGCAGCCTGTCAGCCATACCTCTATGGGATGGAGGACGGAGGGCTTGGGGGTCAGGCAGCTGCTCCAGCAACCAAATGTTAGAATTAAAAGGAGGATTTGCCATGTGTTGCGCTCCATGTGTTCATAACACTGAAAAGGCGATGTTGGTCCTGCGCCCTGCCAGCTCCCTTGCTGAGCTCTGGGGACAGCCATGTCCCTTGGGCTTCCGGCTCCCAACGGGGCAGCAGAGAGCCCAAGGGTTGGGACAGTGCCATGAGCCTCCGACTTCCTAGCCACCCACAAAGCAGCCTGGCAAACAAGGTGCCTAAAACCTCATTTTGGGTTCAAAGAACAGTGTTTCCCCAAGAAGTCCCTGCGTACCTGGGCTCGCCCCAGCAGCCCTACAGGTGAGAGCTCAGGGCTGTCGTGGGCACAGCTGCACCAAGCTGCTGCCTCAGCTGGCCATGCAGCCCCCTCCCTTCCCTGCTGCTGAAACTCCCCTCTCCTCATTCTCCGAGGGGTGCATGGGGAGCAACATCCACCCATATTCCCCGGTGTGAGGTCCCGCTGGACAAGCCGCGAGGGTGTTGGAGCTGCCTGAGCCCCCACCAGCCACCAGTGCTCCGGGAGAGCTCTGCCCACTGCCCTGAGCCCCAGAAAGCCACACGTGCTGATGGCGAGCGCAGCAATGGCTTTCCTGCGTGCTGCCAGGATGAGGGTTTGGAGCTGTTATGTTTTCTGTATACAGCAAGATCAAAATATGAGCTTTCAAAATGACTTGAGATTAGCTGGAAGGAAAACAGAGAGAGGAAGAGCAGCACATCCCTGCTCTAGTTAACTGTTTGCACACCATGCACATGCCGCCCTTCTGCAAAGCTGAGGCAAGGTAGCGGGCCTGGTGGGCTCCAAAAAACTGCACCCTTGGTTGAGGGCATGTGGATCCTCTTCATAAGTGGCCAAGGATGTGCTGGGCTCAGTGAGGGCCAGGCAGGTCTCTCGGACCTACATCGTACCTTCTGTCTGCGGTGCAGGGCCTCAGCTGGGCTAAGGTACCCTGGTGTGAGGTTCAAGGTGAGTCTGGGGTCCTCAGCAACAATCAGGTGTGCTGACAAGAACTGCAAAGAGCCGTTCCCAAAGCCGCTGGAGGACGGGGAAGGGCAAGACCTGCTTTTTTGGCAGGGGTCACCAACATTGCATGCACAGTACTGGACGTGCAGAGGAGCCATCTCCACCGTGCTGTGCACAGCCACACCAGCGTGCCTGCCTGCCAATGCAAGCAGTTCTGCGGAGCAAATTCCAGCTGTTTACATGCTTAAGATATGCAGATGCATGAGGCACAGGCCTCAGACACCAAAATGCCTGATTGTACTTGCAAATGAAGCAGCTCAGTATTTAAGCGCACATAATTTGCAGGTGCCATTAATTTTCCCCACAGTTTGGTGTCTGCTTGTAACTGCAGGCGAAAGAGTTGTCAACAGGAGAGCGCACCTGCAGGTTTGAGGCTGCCTTAAAAGCAGTGACAAAACAGCTATGAAACCTAGGACCAAACTAAGGCAAGCTGGTGAAGCCTGCAGAAGAGCCACACCAGCAGGACAGAGCAGCTGGTGCCGCTTGTGGAACCGGGCAGGCACAGTTGCTGTGTCCATAAAAAGACCACAAGACCCACTTACCTGACAGCCCATTAATGCTGAAGTTGCTGCCACCCCGTCTATCTTCTCTCCAGAAGGTAAGCCCAGGTGATGAATACCCAACAGGAACTTTTTCATCACAAAAGAGGAAAAAGAACCAATCAGCAAACGGTACACTCATCTAGCAAAGCTTCTTTCCCGTCAGACTGTCAAGGGAAACTGCCAAAAAAATGTTCAGAGTCAAAGATGAGACAAGGAGAAGCTTAAAGAGGTTCGTTACACCTGAAAATGAGATACATGTTCAGAGCAGCGGTTAGGAAGGGAGTAATGTCAACATGTGTCTGCAGGTCTCCAGCGAATAAATGCATCTAACCCAGTGTTGCCAGAGGAGGGCTGCTTAAAGAAGGGGAAACTGCAATAAAGCATGTAATTCTTGGTGGGGTATGGTGAAAGGGAAGAGCCAGGAGCCTTTAACTTCTTGAGAGAGGCTGGGGGAGAGCTGTGGACTGCCGTTCTCCAGCTCGTCACTGGAAACTGAAAGGAGAATCACTCTGCTTGCAAAGGGGATTTCTGCAGCAGACAGACGATTGACTGGGTCGGTCCCTGGGAGAGGTTTGCAGTCATGATCCTTGTGTGGGTGAAGTGAAGTAGTTTTGAAGAAAAAATGAGTTTACTAAGGTCTAGGATTCAAATGCAAGATTGTCATTAAGTATAAATAGTCCCTCTTGTTGGCATAGTGTTTTCTTCTTATGAACTGGTCTAGATTTCCATCTGTGCTGCCTCCTCCCTCGCATGGCATGGGAACTCCTCACAGTCACATGTTTTCTCTTCAAGATGTCCCTGAGAGGTAGGAAGGTTCTATTAGCAACGTACAGCATCAAGAAGCATGTACAGGAACACAGGACATTTCTGGTTTTAGCCATGAGATAACCAGGTGCCTCAGAACGGGGCCATGCTCCCCCTGGACCTGAGCCTCCTAAGATAGCATCAGAGGACACCACAAAGCACTGGGGAAAGGACTAGCAAGAAGCTGCTGGAGTTACTGGGCAAACCAGCACAGAGGTGGCCGTGCCAGCTCCCCCAGCTGCCCCCAGAGAGGGGGGTCAGGGGCCATGAGGTGTGGAAAAGTGGAAGCCCATCTTCCTACACGCACAAGCAATAGCACAGAGGAGGAATGAGAGGGACGTTCAGACTGATGAAGTTTGGGCTCGTCTGTATTTGGTCGTAAGTGAAAGCTCTTGTGACAGCAAGATAATCTGTGGTTTTTCCTCTGGATAGGTTAAGTGGCTCTTGGATTAGAAAGTGCTGAGGAGTGCTCCCGGTAGTTTATCTTTGCTAATGCTTTCTTTAAAATCCTGTTCCAGACAACGCAAGTGATGGCTCTTTTTATAAAACTTGGCCATAAAAGTTACATTAGCACAGGAATGGGTAATACAAGTTCACCTATGGAGATCTCCATGAGACTGCAAAGCAACGCATTACCTTGTTGGAGAGGGGACAGTAAACCAGTTTTTTGTAAACCTTCAGTATCAGCATTGTAAATTGTGTCCTGACACTGAGCCTCCATGGGCAGAGGTAAGAAAAGTCCCAAATAAAAGGTTCTCTCTAGGAAGGACATGATAGATGACAGGCAGAGAAGTCTCAAGGAAAAAAAGTGTTTGCAGAGACTGCAGGAGCTTCACCCAGCAAGTCTGGAGCTGTCAAAATCCAGGTTGTCAGGATAATTGAAGAAAAGCAATTTCCTAAAGAGTAATGAGCTAAAGTGAAGGAAATGTATTTCCTCAGCTCTGGAAACAGGATATACTGAATTATCACATAGTGGAAGAGCCTAGCGAGACATTTTGACATACGTCACTCAGGCATTAAAGAGCTGCAGCCTCTTTAGGAAATTAAGTAATGAGGGTGAATAGGAATAAAGGAAAGTGCCTGTTTGGAGCGGATGAAAGGACTCCAGATGTGTACACGCTGTGACTGCTTCATATTGTTTGGGACTTTCATCCCTGAAAACAAAAGAGACAATCCCGATGAAATATGTAAGCCTTCACTTGAATGCTATCAAGACAGAATCAAACCTAATGTTAAAGCACAAATACAGAAGGGAAACGCAAGAGGAAATGAAAAGTGAAAGAGAATCTCCCCTTGAAAAAAGTAATAAAGATATTCCACATCCCCACGCTTTCCCTTATCTCACGCTGCTTGGGGAGCATCGGTTCTGCACATGTGAGCCTCTGCACAGACTATACCACATATTGCAGGATGTAATTTCTGGGTCTGAAAAGAACAATTGGAAACGAGGGCCCCGTCCTGCTTCTCCGCATCCCCTGCACAGCCCCAGCCCTGCAGCTGATGCGCTGTCTCTCTCATTTCTGCCGGCCACTCACCAGCAGCGCCGTCATGGTCGCTCTGGAATAAACCCAGTCAGGAAGGTCAGGAACAACTTTGGGTGACTAAAAACACAGGCAATACTTATATTACAAAAAACTCTTGCAACAGCCTGCTGCTCTTTGCAGAGTCTGGGCAATGAAATAAAACCAGGAATGCAGAACTAAAGCTGATGGACCAAGTAGGTCAAGCCACCCTCTGTGTCAAGCTGCAGCACCTTTGCCCTACCCTTGGCGATCTGCCTGGGTTCTCACTGCTTGCTCCTTCCCAGGGCCTGGCACCACTGTCAGCATTTCCCACATGCTTTCTGGGGACCACACTTCTGACTGAGGTCCCTTCAAACAGCCCTGCCAGCCTGGCACAGGTTGGGGGTAGTGTCAACACCCGTGCCAGTCTGGAGGGCGCAGCTCCGTTCAGCTGTAGATCAGACCTGGGGGGATTAAACGGGAGAGCCGCATTGCACTGCCAGCAAGTGTTCATTGGCGAAGAAAAGAGAAAATGTATACCTTTTGATTTGAAGCTTTCTGATCCAAAAGAGAGGTCTCACCATCAGGGAGCGGGTTGGACCAGCGCCTGTTGTGTTGTGGTGCTGTCTGAGACTCAACAAGGACTACAGCTGTAAAGTTAAAATGATTCAAAAACGTGGCTTTCAGGTCCCAGTCTCGGGCTGCAGAAAATAGCCTGAATCTCAAGCAAGAATATACTACAGCCCTGCCTTAGCCATACTTGAATCTGCGATGACGATGCTCTTCCACCAGGTCACATTGTTGTGGGCGCAAGCCGGCTGCTTCCACCCGGAGAGCTACCCAGCAGGCGCCCACCTGGGTCCTGCTCTGCAGCTGGGGCAAACAGACCTTTTTGGTTAACAGCATTAACGCTAGCTTACGACTTTTGAGAAACCGAGTCCCTGCTGACCACGGCATGCCATACGCTTCCACCAGTGAGGCAGCTGGAGTGACTGCAGAGGACAAGAAGGCAGCTCCCACGCCGCTGCCCTCCTCTCGCCGATGCATTCCTTCTCCACTTATTCCCTGGGAACAGCATTTCTCTTCTGCGTAGGTCATGACAGCAGAATTACTATAAGTATGCCATGGATAGGCCATGAGCAAGGAATGATTCCTAGGTAAATAATTAGCAAATTACCTGTTTGAAAATAGAAGTAGAAAACTTAATTCTCAATTGTTAACAGTCTGGCATCTTTCACATAAAAATTACAGCCATAAACCAATTTCACAATGTAAGACTTGCACAATAATACTTCCCTTTGCCAAGCCATTTTCCCAGAGTAAACAAAAAACCTCTGAGAATGCTTATCTTGGTATAAAACCTTGCAAGAAAATTAAACAGAACGATGACCAAAATGAAGAATAATATCGGATGCGTTTGTTTTATAGCACTGGGAAAGCCATAAAACTTAATGCTCTGAGTGCAAGAGGTTGAAGCCATTTGCTCTCATCGGTGTACCCCTTCCGTCAAACACCACCTTCCACTGCAAATCAAGTCCCAAACAGCTGGTGGAAAAACAAGAGGCAGAAGGAAAACAAGGCTGAGTTATGAATTATATGAATGAGTGGATTTATTTCTATGGCATTAGAGAGAACCAAAGTAAAAAAAGGATTTTCTTTTCTAATTTTGGTGTGTTTAAGAATTATGCACCACAGACTGCATTTCAATTACAGGACCAGAGATTAACACGGAGGGGACAGGATGTTTAAAAACCACCAGTTTTCCAGCCAGGAAGTTTCACACCTGGATGGCTGCCCATATAGGACAAGGTGAGCAACATGGGCTGGGGGAGCTGATAAGGCAGCAAAAGGATGAAAAATACTGTCTGTCATAGCTCCACAGACTGCAAACTGGAGCTTTGGACAAGAGATGAGAGCAGACCAGAGCGAGCTGCTTGGTTCCACTGGAGTAGGTTGGGGAGTAGACAGCAAGATCTGCACGATGTCCACCAGAGGAGACAGCCACTGGGCAGCACATCGACAAGGAATAAGGTGTGGAACGAAGAGTATGCAATGCGGTGGTGAAGCCAGCTGTGCTGCCAGTTGCCACAGGGACGGTAAGGTGCATGGGACAATGTGAGATGGGCTTCCAAAATGCATGCAGGCACCAGAACTGAAAGGTAAAGGCAGTGCCTTTCTGAGTCACCCACTGGCGCTGAACAGATTCAGTCACATTGAGTCACTTGCTCTTTTCTGCTGGTACCCTCCATCATTTTCTGTACAGTTTAGATTACATTTAGAGCCGCTAGAAGATCCGTGTGTTGTTTCTTACAGACTCAGCTTAGAGCAGCCCGATACAGATTCTGCCATTGGTTAAGAGCACCGGTCATAAAATCCAGGATTCTTCCAGGAAGAGACAGGTAGAAAGCTTGCAGACAAACATCCCATGTTACTGGGGGGAAATTAAGGAAAAGTAAGTATTCAGTTAATTGAGTAGGAGTTAAGCTGCCACCCACCAGCCCCGCTCTCTTGTCACCTGGCAAAGGCAGATGGCAGCAGCGCTGCCTGTGGGCAAAGTCTGCCCAAAAGCAGGGACATACTCAAAGAGACACAGCACGGTCTTTGCGAAACACTCTGCTCCCCGTAGCACAGGGCTGTGTGAAAGCAGTTGACATCACAGCAAATCGAGAACCGATATGAGCAGGACTGATAGCTTTTTAAGCATTTTTAATGGGAAACGGTGCCTGATAAAGGCATCATCTTTTTGGCATGTCATCACAGGAAATTTGCTACAGGCAGCCAGCTTTGCATGGCATGCGAAATACCGCGGCAGCTTCACTGAATATTTCTAGGAGATTATTTGTCAAGATCCTCATCTCCATCATCTTTGAATGAGCCTACCCTCAGACAACATATATATTTGTACAAGACTTTGACTGTTTCTAATTTCTTAATTAGGGGTATTAGGAGTAGCTCTGCCAGGCAAGGCCTTGTACCTGGGCAGAGCTGGTAGAGATAAAGGAGCCAAGTGAAGAAGATAAGGTCTGACAAGGAACAATTCTGAATTCTAGGAATCTAATTTTGCTTACCAGAATCTCTTCAGCAACAATTTTAGTGGCTGTCTGAGGAAAAAGGAGATAGAGAAGTCAAGACAAAAACATTGTATGGAACAGGCAAAACAATGGGCAAAAAAGGAGGAGGGAAAAAACCCCAAAAGCTATATTAAACAGTAGGACCCAAGGGAGAGCAGAAAAAATGAGATTAATAACAGAGGAAACTGGCTGGCTCCAATGCTGTTTAACAGAAAAATTAAATTCTGTAGGATTAAACAGGACATTAAACTGGTTGGGGAAAAAAAAAACCAAACACAAAAAAAACCCCAACAAAAAACCGCAACGACTAAGTGCTCTCAGATATAAGTCAAGTGGCTTTCCTGACTTTGAACACTCAGCTGGACTAGAAAAGCTGTTTACTAAAGCAGCCATAGCAAATGCATGCAAATTGCTGAGAGCACAAATTATAGAAGACTACACACTTAGGGAGGTATCCTCTGCTGATGCTAATACGTGTCTCTTGATTCAGGCTGCAACTTTAGATGTCTGTACCAACAGGATGCAGGAATGTGCAGAGAAGAACCCCAGGTGCCTCATGTGTCTTGGATTTAACCCGTCCATGTGCTTCTGGGCACATGATCACATGATTGTGCTTCTAGGGACAAGAATCACCCCTTAAACCTCTCTTCCCATCCCAGTCGGATTCATCCTAATGAGGTGATGGTAAAGAACTTTTTCCATTAGTGAATGGAAAATAAAATCCAACAAAGGCATTATTTTGAAGAGCTGCCCAAAACTGGCTGTAGGAACTTCAAGGCCGCCAGACTCAGGCAGCTGTCCCAGCGCTGGAAGGGATCAGTACCACCATGGAGAGACACAGGGAAGCTGTAACTGGCTGCCACGTGCCCCGTGTAGAAATGATGACAAAAATCACTTTGGGAAATACCTGTGAACACTTCAAGGATCCAGTTCTGTATAAATTCCACTGGCACAAACCTGGACCACTCTGCTGATGTGGCAGTATTGTAACGGAGACTCACAGCTCAAAACCAAACTTTGGCTGAGCACTGGCCCAAATCGGACATAAATCAGCCTCTCTATTCTTGCCAATACTTTGGGGCCAGCTGGGTGAGGCAGGGTTGCTGCTACCCCTTCAGCTGGAGTTTGGGCCCAACGCATTTCTTCATGAGTGCTGCCACGCTCAGCATGTGCAAAGCCTTGGTGCAAGAAAGCCACAGCTTGAAGAGGAATGCTCCAACACACTTAAAACCCAAAATATTTTTTTGCATCTGTGAAGTTCTTTTTAGCATGAGCCAGACTCTTTTGTAGTGGGTACCACACAGATGTGCTGATGAAGGACCATATAGACAGGGGAGGGTGCCACATCAGATGCCAGCTGTGCTCCTCACAAGTCTTGCTGCCCTCCCTGGGGTCACAGCACGGGTCTGCAGCTAGAAAGACCCTCTCCCCTCCCTCTCACCGCAGCACTTTCTATCCTGCTGCAAAAGGCCACTGCTGCATCCAATATGGCTGCAACGGGGAAGCTGGAAGTGGCTGAAGTCCATGACACCCTCCTGGGAAACGTGGCCTTGCAGAACACAAGGGAGCTGTGAGAAAATACTGGTCATTAGGACAGTGTTTACATCTGTATCAGCAGCCTAACCAGCATCAGCTACCCAGTAAGCACCTCAGTAGAGAGCCCTGCAGACTAGATTTGCAAGAGTCCCCTGGGACAGTTGCTGACTGGTTACAGGGGGTTTCTTCCATCAGGAGTTGCACAGCATGAAAGCAGAGGCTTTAAATTTTAAACTTAAACAGGCAAGAACCTGAAGCTGGTGCACAAGCTGAGCAGAAACAGGCATCAGAGCCAAACTGAGTTCATGTTTCAGGACCCTCCTCCACACTGGTGGTTATGTCAGCCATCACAAGTGAGATGTGAGTAGGGAACAGGACACAAACCTCTTGGGCCTAAGGACGTCTGTCAAAGGAGTTATTGGATACGAGTGTAGAAAGTTTGTACCGCTGTTACCCTACAGAAGCACAAGAATGCATCTGAATATCAAAGCTACTTTGCTTTCAGGGACATTTTTAGCACAACACTTCAATTTTCTTCCTAGATTCAGTGGTATCAAGACTCTTCACTGGCACCTTTCACAAGTCATAAATTAGCAATAGCAGTAAAAGAAGGCAGCCTTTCCTGGGCTGAACATCACATGCCAGTAAAGATGACAATCACCTCTTAACCCCTTAAAACAAGCATCCTGTGTCTCCAATTCAGACCTGACAGCTGCAGAGTACCCGCCCTTGCTGGGATGTAGGCTCCAGCGGGGAGTGTGGAAGATGGCCCCCATTGTTTCCTGCAGGTAGGACAATTGCCTGTGACCATGCAGGAAGAGGGAGAGGTTGTCTTCACCTCTGGAGAAAGCCAGCTTCCAAATTTAATATAGGTTTCTCGTTCCAATTGCTTCACCGAATACAAGAGCAACACTTGCTCTTGTAACAAAACGTCACCTGCTTTTCAAGTACTAACTAACTGAGCTTTCCTGAGAAAATAATTGTCAAAAGGCTACTGTTGGAGCTCGAGGGGGCTGTCAAAATACAAAAAAAGATGTACCACATTCTTCTTGAATTGATACTTCAAACAAAACCTATTTGTGTTTTGAAACGTGGCACTAGAACAATGACCAATTGTTTCTTTAAAGTTTCAGACTGAGTGCCATGCAAACATTTTCTAAGAGCAGCATTTCTTTCTTGTTCATGGAAATGCTGGAAAAAAACCCCAGGTGATTCAGTTGGTCTCTGCCTTCGGCAGGAGAGGAGTCTAAGCCCATCTCTCGTCAAGCCCACGCTGGCAAACACCCAGCTCGGGAGCACAGCAGGCAACTCTGCTTCTGCCAGGGAGTCATCTCCAGGGAAGAACACCCTTTTCCCTAACTTCCACCTTCTTACTCCTCATCGCAGCCTCAAATCCTACACCAAATAGCAACTTACTTTTGCCGTTTTGTTAAAAGCAGCTTTTTAACAACTCTTTTCCCTATAGGAATCAATTCTTCCATCTCTTGCCATTTGGAATTTGAGTGCTACTTGAGACAGGAGCACTCCAAAGGATCAGCTTTGCAACCCCCACACACAGAGCACAGAACTGCCTTGACATTACTCCCCCTACAGTGTCCAAATGCCTCAGGCCCACAACCTTGAAAATTGCCTAGAATGCACAAGCTTGGGGTAGATTTTCTCCAGCCATATTGAACTGAACTTACGCTGCTGGACCGTCCTTTTGTTTTACTTTAAGCATCTGATCTTTTGTGTCATCGCTCTGTCTTGACAAATGCCTGGATGCAGCACCTTCTGTGTACTCCCATCTCCCAGGAAGGCAAGGTATTAAAAGCACAAACCAGTTCCATCCTTTGCCGCAAAACCTTTGCAGCGTGTGTTAGCACGGAAGACTACATCATTCACTGTCACCGCTTATCCCTCGGCCTGAATTACAATCAGGCACTGTGAAACACAGCTCTAATTAGACTGTCTAGAACGGCTGGGCCACTGTTCATTAAAAATAAAAGTAAAATTACTGAATCCCTTTCTCATCAATCTCTACTGATAGTTACTCTGATGATCTGGGCAGCATTAAGGGAGACTGCTTATGAAAAACAGAACCTGGAAGATGATTTCACCTAGGACACGACTGCTTTTGCCCTACAAGTCACAACTTCAGACATGCTGGAGATGGAGAGTAGCAAAGCAGACGGTAGTTGTAGCCCATACCTTCATACCAGAAAGCAAAGAGGAAAACTTCCCAAAACAAATAGTGAGAGGAAGACGCAGCAACCATCTACTTACTGCAAAGTGTCCAAGATGCAGGTCTGTCTAAAGAGAGGACATCCTTCTGTGGAAAAGCCGCTCTTGGAGAGCAAACCAGGCGCTGGCTGGTTAGTGCCAGCCAAGGCAGACTAGATGGCAGCAGCCACAGCAAGGTGGCAGGAATGGCAGCTTTTCCCCAGTGCGCAGCCGTCTCCGAGCAAGGCCGTGGTGCTGCCCAGCCTCTGGCCAATGCAGGCAGTCACCACATGCATGCCCTGTCCTCGCAGTCCTGACTGGAGTCTCATGGCACCTCAGCAACCATCATTTCTCATCCCCACGCTAATCCTCAAAATAACACCAAACTCCAGTTACCAGTTTCGGTGATGAAGCAAGTATGTATTTTTTTAAATCTTAGAGAACTTCACAACATACGAGACAAAATTCTGTTCCCTACCCCTTAAATTATATTTCAAGTACAGTTCTGCAACTCAAAACAGAAAACAAGATGAAGAGGATCTGTCTCCAGGCCAGTGATCCAGAGCTAGAAAGCTCTATAATTAGAATTGGTACTGAGATTGAAGACCCCAGTTTGTTTGCAAAACTAATTAGCTAATGTTATTAGAAAGCAACAGAGAATAAGCAAGAGCAGAATCAGACTCTACAGCTATCTAAGCAACATACAGTTTAATAACTGTACTTAGGATATGTTTAAAAAAAAATAAATCACTTAACAGATTAGATTTCAGTCTGGGCAATATTCATACATCTTGGAATTAGCAAAATGTCTTGAAGAAGAGAGTTTCATCATAGTAAACACGGCTACTTCACAGCAAGATTTATTAATACATCCAAAAGAAAGAAAGAAAATCATTTTGTCACACTATATACAGATAATACATACAGTGTTTTATACACATATTACATCAGTTTTTACACAAGAAAAATATACATAAAAATGTAAACTTTTGTATACAAAAACCCTTAAACAAATTAAACAAGGACCAGATAACAAAAGGAGACCAATCTATTATCATTTCATTGTTTTTTTTCTTTTTTTTTTTTTAAATGGTAATACAGTACATTCATTGAGAAGTATGAGGAACATGTGAGCCAACCTTTCCTATTTAAAGGGAAAGTACAAACGCAAGCTTTCCTACCCGCCCCTGGAATGCTGCCTGTGAGCCTCCAGCACTAGAAGCAGTAGCGCGACTTGCTAACGCTGCCGGGGACACTGTAGGAAAGGACCCTTCTTCTCGGGCATCCCCATGCACCGCACTCTCCGATAGCAACATATCTGCAGATGCAACTTGGACTGGGCTTTTTGTGCGTATTAGCTAGTCTTCCAGCTAATACCATAAGACGGGATGCAGCAATGCAAGTTTGCGTGTTCCCTTTAAGCAGTCATTAAGTGGATTTAGCTTTGCTGGAGTAAGTTGTTTATTTTTCCCAATGTACGGTATGCTGAACACATGTGTCGGGGATGAGAGGGAAGAAGGAAGGGGTGTAAGAGACTGCTAATCCTTGCTACCATGCAGTTACTTCAAAAAATCAGGTACGTTTGCAAGCTACAATCCACTGGTTCAAAATACACTGCCTCACCTTTGCTTTCCCACTGCAACTTGTTTACATTTTAAACTCTAGTGGCCAAACAACTGTACGAGGCTCTTTGTTACAAGGCTGTTTCTGATATCAAAGCATGATCAAGCTACCTTTAAAATGACACCAAACACAAACTTCTCTGAGACAGCCTTAAAGAGAGTGAGCGTTTCCTCTAAGCACTTTGGATTGTCCATTTGCCACCTTCTCTTTTATTAAATCTAGGATAAAGATATTTACCCTTAACTGCAAAAAGGGTATCGGCTGAGATTCTGACATCTGTTTTGTGCCACTTGCAGCTAAACATTTTTGGGAACTGGAGGGGGGAGAAAAAAAACAAACCCAAAACCCAAACCCACAACAATAAACCCTAAACCCTCAGGCGTCAAATAAGAAGGGAACTACTTAATATGTTGGTGAAAAAACAGTTGCAGAAACTTGCTGGAAACAAACAAACGATAGACTCCAATGAAGGCTTCTCACATTAAATAAGTTAAAGACTTGTTACAGACATCTTCAATAAAAACATCCATCCTCCACAAAGTATGTTAAAATGTAACACAATAGTGATGCACTGGTATTTCTCCTGAAAAGGACAGAAGGACGTGAAATCTCCTTAGTGATATCAGTACTATTGAATGTAGGAGGTGAACAATGATTTACGAAAGTGAAGTAATGAGGGAAAAAACTGTGTAAAAGAAAACATGAATCATTAATTATAATTGGACAAAAGGGGGGATGGGGCAGAATACGATTTCAGTATGCCTCAGAAACCCCTGAAGGAAACCTAGAAACTTCTGTTTCCTTTTCTTTCTTATGTCCATCTAAGTGACGGTGGGAGTAAGGGCTTGTCTGCTTGCTTTTGGTTTTTTGTTTTCTGTTTTTTTTCTTTTTTTTTTCTTTTTTCTTTTTTTAAGTATCAACCCTTCTAGTAAAAATTCCAAAGACACTTACAAATGGCTTTAGATAATTAAGAGTCTCCTTTTTAAAATAAAACTTTGATAACACATTTCTCCATTTCTTCTATATAATGCAGCTTCAGTGAAAGTATGTCATAAGGGACAGCAATTTGCAAAAAGTGGGGGAAAAAATTGCCAACCAAGCTACATAACATATACACATGTATATGCAGGACATCTACACACTATATACACATTTAATATAGGTATGCATGAATATATAACAGGAGAGAACCAACAGGTATGTTCTCCATATACATAAACTGAAATAGTGTAATATATGTGTGTGTATAAATACGTATTATACACACACAATACACAGACATACCCATACACACACCCGAACATATGTATTATAGAAATTGTCATGTATGATTGCATGAAAGCTCAGATGGAACAGTACACCGGTTACCTTTTTCTAATAGAAATGCAAGGAAGACAAATTTCCGTGGCTGAATTGTGGCCAAGAAAAATCGTGTCATATCCATACTGAAAACATGGAATGCAGTAGGGCTCGATGACAGAATTGGAGCAGCGTTCTCCATTGAAACTGAAGCCTAAGTGAGTCAGGAGTTTCAACAGCGCTTAAATGTGACTGAGCAGGTTTCTGACAGCTGCTTTCTGCTAAAAGGATATAGAAACTCCATTTAGCTAGAAAACAGAAAATAAAACACTTAAACCCACAATTTACTTGCATAAGCAAAATCATTCAATACCCAATTAGATGCAAAGTGCTAGCATGTTAATGGTCAACTCTGCAGCTCATTTTAAAATCTGTTTAACAGTAAAATGTAACGAGCTGTGCTTCTCTTGGCAAGTTTGATGACAACCCCGCTGCTCAGAACAGAGCACAGGGCTGCCTTCTGCTTACTGCTTTCTGCTTCTCAATACGGCAAACACACACCAAACTCTCTTTTTCTCCCTGGGGCTGAGAATTGGAAGATAATTTTCGGCAGGTTCATTTTTCTCATTTTAAACATTTACCTCTAAAATACAATGTTAACCTTTTAATATGCTAGGAAGCTTTGCATCGGGTTATAAGAAAAGTTTGTGTTCATCGCCAAATCAGTCGCAGCCGTACTCAAGCACAACTGAATGGGAAATTCCGCAGGAGTTCAAGCAAGTGCTCAGGGCCCAATTCAGCTGCCGCTACCGTCACCAAGAGAATTTCCCTAAATGTGGAAGCAGAGCTGGATTGGGCCATTAAAGCTGATCGCTGCTAGCAAGAGAAACTGTAGAGATGCGGGGACAAGGAGGAGCTGAAATGGAGGCAATGGAGTAGAGAAGCAGAAGAGGTCGGCATTGCAAGAGGCCTCAACGAGTATTAATACAGAATAAACAAAAGCAGAAATGTACCAAGGAAGCTCCACTGGGAGGGCTGAGGTAACACAAATCAATGGTGACCAATTTCAGATCAGTCACTGCTGTCATCCAAATCCCTCAGAAAAATTAAAACAACCTTGTTTGGCACAAGTGCTTACCTGTTACACATACGTTACGTGGATAGTCTCTCCCTTTAGCTCACACACTTACTCATGTTACAACTAATGTACATGTGTGTGACAAAACGTATATCCCATCTATACATCTGTATGCATGTACATATAGATTTGGATTGATTGTATTCATACATATTTATTGTATATCATGAGGGTAAGTCCACATTCAGCAAAGTGCTACCAACACCTCATATACAGATATATCTCTCTGTACAGGTATACACAAAAATGGGTCTATTCTTCCCCTTAAAGGCATAAAGATTTATGCTGCTAAGTTCCATTACCACCAAATAAGCAGAAGGAAAGGCCTCTGACAACTTCCACCTCCCTGCCTTTTCACTTGAATGCATATGTGCCAGAAACCAATTGCGGGGAGGGGAAAAGGAGGAGGGATGACTGGGGGGTATCAACATACTGATAGGGAGGGGGATATAAAAAAAAAATAATTGAAAATTAAGATTTGATTTGCAACTGCTTAAAAAAAGCCTTCAAAAAATTCAAACGTCTGTGCGATACTGGAAGCTTTGTTTTTCTAAACAGATTTTTAAAGTCAACAGGATCATCATCATTAAAAGTGATACTGTATGAATAAATAACAATTAGGTTACTTTCTCCAGCCTAAATAGAACAGTATGAAGAGCAAGCCAATCTGTAAGAATGTTTCTGACTTCTCACAATTTCAAGTGAGAACTCCCATAAAGAAATCTTCCTTTTCCAATTATGAAAAAATAAAGTTAATTGGCCATAATTAAATTCAGAATTTCACAGCACAAGTGAAACTCCCTGGATTGAAAGGGTATTCTGTTCTGCAATCCCACAACAGCAATTTTGGGGCAAAATTAAAATACGCAAAGACCCTCAGGAAAGAAAAGAAACTACTTTGAAGACAAAATCCTTTTACAGAATGAAGATCACTCTACAAACAATGTCCCATACAACCTAATTAGAAAACACAAGTACACCAATTGACAACATTTTCCAAGTCAGACCATAGGAGATTCGGGTATTAATTTGCAAAGATACAGCAATTCCCATGCCTCCCCATCCCACCGAATGCAAACCTTTGCATTTCAATTTCTCCTGAAAAACATCACTCATCTCTCCCATCTCTCCTCCTCCCCCATTTGTTTTATTTAAAGGCTGTCTTTGGGAGCTTGGTATTTTCATGGCATTTTAAACAGGGCTCAATGCAAGTCATTTAAAAAACAGTAAAATTGACATGATATCAGAGTTAGCCTTATAACAGAAGATTATGTAGTAGAGAGTTTCAGTTATTTATACAACAGTGAGGACATAACAACCCCCTACTAAATAATCACATTTCTACAATACATTCCATCACCTCTCAACTACTTTTCTCTTTACAAAACTATGACCTACATACAATATACACATTCATATCGCACATACGTCCCCCCCAATGCATATTTTTTGTGTGTATATATAATACATACATGCACACAAGCAGTCTAATTCTATTTATAAGTCACAGTGGGAATTCCTTTGTGAGGAAAGGAGGGGAAAAATTCCTGAATAAGACACTGTAGATTCCTAATGTTCTGACTTTTCAAATTCCAACTCACAGAGCTAACCGGAAATAAATACATTAAAAAAAAAGAAAAGGTCTTACGAACTTGGTTCACAACTTCCAGCTACAGTAGTTGGATTTTTTTAAATTTGATCTATTTACCCTGTAACTAAATTTCTAATCATAGGTACAAACCACGGATAAATTATTGCAGAATGTAACACTCAAAATAAAATTTAAAAAGAGTTATAGGAACAGTAATATAAGGGTTAAAAAGAGTTCTATGCTTTGTTGATACAGGATACCATTTTATTTTATTTATATATATATCTATATATAGATATAGATATCTGCAAGGTAGCAAAGAATAGCTGTACACCTTGACACGGCAAAGATCCAGTGTAAAAAGGTGCTTCACTAGTTTGTTTTTCCAAAAACGCTTGTATATAATTTTATAGCTATTAAAAACACATATGCAACATAATTCATTACACTCAATACAGCTTTAGTATAAAACTTATAATTTATGAGGTGATGTTAATAGCATAAATTAATATACCATTTCTCTTAAAATCTACAATAAGTATTCTGAAAGCTCATTGGGGAAGGGTATCTTTAAATAAAAAGTTTAAAGCTGAGCGTGATGAAAAAGATTCTGTATGTTGAACTTGAGATGAGAGCCCCGAGAAGAGAAAGAGTCCCTAAGCCAGACACCGTGGACTATAAAACTGAACAAAGATTTCTCCTTCTTCCGCTCTCACTTAGGTGACGCTCTACCTTAAATTATTATTTACTTTTAAAACTATTTACTTTTTTTTTTATTTTTGTTAACTGCCCTTATTTCCACAAGGAATCCCTGAGACATACCCAAAACTGTACAGTGAAGGTCATCACTGTTCAGAGAAACTGGTTCAACCCCTTCTGGTAGGATGTAGCTATTTTGCATGAGAATTGAACTGTCCATCACTTCAGAATGAATCTATCTGCACCAGAACCAACTACACTGTTTAAGACGCAGGGTAGAGAGTCATTTCAGGGTAAATCAGTCCACTCCAAGGTAGAAGCCAACGCCATTGCAGTTAGCTACATCAGAGGAATCTGCACCAAAGTTAAAGTTTTCCAGAGGATATCTGGGAACATAACCTATCCAGAGTTCACCTCCGTGGGCACCAGCTGACAATGACAGAAAGCAGGTAAAATATTAGCATTACTGGACCAAGTTCAACACGTGTACGCGGTTGAAACACGGGCACTCTGGACATCTCACTGTGTGTGTGTTTGGGGAACTAGCAAGGGGAAGGAGTAGGAAGAATGCGGTTTTCTACATCGAGTAAGTACGGTTTTAAGGTCAAAAGCCCAAGTGTCATCCTGTTTGCTTCCAAACCAAATTCTATGAGCCAGAGTAGACTGAAGAGGTGCCAACACTTACTTCAAGGAGACAGAAAAAGAAGTCTTCTCCAACTATTGCTGTCAATCTATGGCCAAGCTCATTTTCTCCTTTCATGCTTCCGCTACGTTACCTTATTCCATAGTAGCCAGAGGAGTATGTGAAAGCAGAATAAAACAGAGGAAAGCAAAGAACCCAACAACCATGAGAAGTAGCAGAACAGCAAAGGGAAAAGCTCCCAAAACAGTCACTGTGGTGGTTTTTTCTTAAAAAAAGGCCGAAGACATGAGTGAGAAAATTGTTCTAAAACACATCTTTTTTTAACTCCTTCTCCTCCACCAAACTCTTCTTTCCCAGCAACAGTGGTTTTGTCTAGTTTTAATGACAAACCCCAAATTTTATCTGACAGAGCTAAGGTCTCTCATGACCAGACCTCTCTTTAAGTCCAAGTTTAAGTTTGGTAAACACAAATGTAGATCTTTCCACCAACCCTCCTTACTTTTATTTGGGCTTGCAGGCATTAAAAGGAATAATTTAAGTTTTTCTTCATGACTTTCTACTGATGCACTTCTCCAAAGAGGAGGAACCTGTGAGAAGGTAAACTCTTGCTAAAAATGCCTGCACGTTCACTGGTAGCATGTGCACTCCCATGATCAATGCTGTACCCTCAGCATCTAGTTCATGACATATTAGTGTGCTGTGAAACATCGTCTTACTCACTGATCTGAGAAATACTTTCATCTATTGCACTGTTGTTCTAGTTTCCAAAATGTATGTTATGAATTGCAGGAATCTCTCTTCCTTTTCGTTTTAGTCAGATTTGCTCAGGACCGTGGAAGACTTACCGGTTGGCATTACTTACATTGGAGAAGTATCTGGGAATAGGAGAATAAAAGAAAGAATGATGAAAAATGTAGAGGAAGGAAATAAAGGAGGTACAAGAAGCAGCCCGCAACACCCTGTCATTAAATGTTACCCGAAAGATCAGAAAGCCCTTGTGACCAAAAGATCAGAAAGACCTAAAGATCTGGTCAGCACGTCAGCCCAAAACTATTCCTTCAGTGAGTATTTCCAGCACCACACGACCTTGCAACAGGCCCGCACAGGAGACTCCTCCACATGTAATGATAAAAATACAAAAGCAAAAGGAAACATCCTGCCAGGGAAGCTGCCCAGACACACACACAAACGTCTCACTGCAGAAGATCACTGCAGGTAAGTTTTCTATTGTTTGTCTGCTGATACCGTCCCTACACCCTACAAGTCCTGAAAGATTCAACTACAGGTATCTGGCTCCTCTAAAATTTTTTCCCTCCTCCCCGCCCAAGGTTCATGTGGTTGGAGAATTCACCAGTGTGTTTAGCTTGCTGCAGCACACAGGAAGGGAGAAATATCCCTGGAGCACTGCCGATGCCTACAGGGAAACACAAGTCAAGATGCTGCAGGAGCTCAGGGGGGAGCTGGAGTTCAGAAGCAGACTAACAACGCATGTATGTAACTACCAGGGCCAGCCTCTCGGGGAAGACACCTCTCCACTCTTTATTATACTCCTCCTTGACATTCTTCTTTCCTGGCAAGCAGATTCAACCCCAGACTCTATTTAGATGCGGTTACAGCAAAATGTGCTTCAAACTGAATTTGGCTATTGGTTTGCAGGTTCAATCCTACAGCCTTCACCTTGGCCCCTGAAGCCCGTGGCATCACACTGTGCCTAACGGCTCAGAACAGAACTTCACAATTTTTCAACTAATACTCATCCCTCTCTCTTTTTTTTTTTTTTTTAAAAAAAAAAGTGCCACTTCCCTTGGCTTCTCTTTTCTCTCATGGATGACTCTCCTTTGACTTTTTTCCCTTGGATTTGTACTTCCAATATCATCGCTGATTTTTGCTTAGCAGGTGAGGTGACAAGCTTCTCAGGGCCTTCCAATGCTTTCCAAATGAGAACTGCAAATCCTCATTTCACTAACCTGCTGCATGAAGGGGGAAATGTATCTGTTGCCATCTTCTCCACAGTGCGAGGCAGACCTGTAACTGTGCTACCTCTCAGCATTATCGACTGAGAGCCTTTATGCCCAACCATAAAGAGACGCGTGCTACTAACAAGAAGGGAACTCAGCAAGAACCTGGAGGAACTGGAAGGCAGGAGAAGATAAAATGATGCACTTTTCCCATCTCTTTGCATCATATGTACATCTTCTTGTATCATAGTAATTACGAGGCCAAAGAACAAATCAACTCTGAGGTATCTAAGTGCATATGGCTCCCCTCAAAGTTGGTATACAGTCTTCCTAAGTGAAAGGAAGCGTCAAAGTGTGCCTTACAGAATGCCTTACACACCAGGCCAGCATGAGGCTGTTCCTGATGAGCCTCTGTACACTGTCAAAGTTCATCTTCTGTTAAGTACTTTTATACCAAGACTAATTGAGGTGCTATTATACCAAAAATGATGTTACTGGTATTATATTCTGTCTAATTTTTTTTTCAGTTCTTTAAAACTCAAATCTTATGTAAATAAATTAACTGTTAGGTCCAACTAGCTTTATTTCATTTGCTAACACATAAAGGGCACGACAGGTATCGACCACCTCAAATCAATGGACTGAAATTGCTACACTGGCTCTTTGGTGAAAGGGTGATTAGAGTGCTAATTGCTATATGAGGAGATGATACTCAAAAACCTTTGCGAGAGAGCATGGATTCTACAGAGGAACCACATAAGTAACAGCCTTGAGGACTACCTTAACCAGACCTGTGGTATTTCCCAGAGGAAGAGGTGCAAAACATCTCTGGCTGCACACATCTCTCCGATTGGACCTCTCACATCCAACAGTAAGATGCTGATTGACTGAAGTCAACAGGTTGTGTGGGTGTAGAAGCCCACCTGGAATGATCCACCTTGTAAAGCTAAGATCAAGACCCGTAACTGCTTGGTAGGCTGTAACCATGAAATCGGCAGCAGTGAAAAAACAGGAGGGGAACCAGGAAAAGGCAAGAGTGGCGGCCCATTTCAGAACTCTGTGTCAGACAGGAGAGAGGGATTCCTACTTCAAATGTGTACAGACCGAAGTTTATTTTTAAAAGTGCAGCTTTATTGCAAACTTAGTTTGCTCACTGAAAAATGTTATTACTTCTCAGGGAAGAGTCATCAAAGGATATACAAAAATTGATGTCTAAGCGAGGGAAGAGAGTTGATATCCTAGGCTGCCTTAAAGGAATGCAGGCATGTAACAGCCATTGGTTTCAAACGGGAATTATGGACCTACATAGCTTTGACAGCTTTTTGAAATTTCCTGTCTAAATCAATACTCAGATTAGGAGCTGGGTTCTGTTCCGAGTTAGACCAGTACAAACTTACAGTGACCTTAGACCAAAGAGCTCCTCTATAATTCATACCAATGCAATGAAGCAGACCTTGCCTCTCAGTTCCTCTCCTCCCCTCCCCCCGGCATTTGCTAAGAAAGAGAAATGTGATGTGGGGCAGATATACTCTGCGCTAGCTGCAGCTTCATTAAAAAGTTTGATGGGCACAAGAATGATTTCAAGACCAGAGCCCTGAAACCAATTTATAGAAATTAACATCCTCTAAAATGACATGAATACACAAGCAGATTAAAGAATTAACCATTTGGTATACTAGTTCTCCACTCTTTTGCAGCCAATAGTCCAAATACATTGAAGAAGGTATACGGACACAATGAAAATCATTTGCAAATCAAACAGTTGTCTCCTCAACAAAGTATGGGGAACATAATACAAAAATAAATAAATGCCTTGTCAGATTTGCCTCATTTCACAATACCACTGGGCATTCCTCAATCAGCAGGACAATCACAAGCAGGATTTCATAGGCTTCAATTCAACTTTTTACATGATTTAAAAACATTTAAATGTTACAAACATATTCAAATCACCACTTAAAAATATTCGGATTATATTATTAAGATCTACTTTACCAAATATGAAATAAGGACTTCATAACAACAGAAGCATGAAAATCATTTTTGTTTCCTCCACCCACATACACTTGCAATTTCAGAAGAGGACATATGCATCATCCATACTCCTTTATATTTAAGGAGGACAAATCTTCCAAGAAAAGAGGGATAGTATGGTTGCTACGATAGTAAGAAAACACAAGACTTATCCCATTTAAATTCTGTTCCTTAGCAAGATGGAAGGAGAGGTTTGGGTCAGAGATTTTGGTGTGGGCCTGACTGCTAACAAAATTAATTTCTATAGCAACTAAACTTTGTTCAATGATCCCTTGCTCAAACAATTTATTAGGCCTCCCTATTACATGTGCTTGGTATCTCTTAACTTCCTGAATTACACTAGAATATACGCAGGTAGGACGTCTTAATGTAAGGTAGAAGGAAATCTGTCTTCTACAGTAAGAGACTGAAATGTGGGATTTTCTATTCTCTCTAATCTGCATCTCAGAAACACACCAAGAAGAGTACAGACTTGTTATATTAAGTAGGAGTTACTTTTACAGTCAAAGTCAGAGTACAGTAGCAAGTTTGAGCCCTATAAAGTCACAAGCAAATTCCTTTTTTCCCTTCCTGATAGAGATGCACGTTAACACCTCAGAATTTCTGCTGCTGTTTTCTCTTGGATTAAAAAAACATAAAATAACATTTAAAAAAATATATCTAAAAGCTAGCAAACTCCTCTCTTTATAACTGAAACTACTACCAAAGAGTCTGAACACTAGCAGGTGGGCAGTAAAAGCAAAACTGTCCTGCAGACAGAAGGGTGTGATTTCTCTTTTGGTTAGCCATGACTGCTGATAGGTACCTGCTAGTTCCTTACGTACATTCAGTTTCCCATACAGAGCATCAAACCCTACAAGTCTCGAAAAAACTATATGGCTCCCGGGGGAAAAAAAACTATCCAAGTAAGTCTCAGTAGCTAGATATAACTTGAGAAATGCATCCATTTGAAATTTACCAAAGGGTCTGACCTACACTTGTGTGGATGGGCAGAATACCAACCAAATTCTTCCAGTTTCAGCTGGGAAATACCTGTCAGCCTGTCAGGCAAGGAGTTCTGGACAAAGCCACACTTGAAAAGGCAAATCATCAATGCTACAAGGCCACAGTAATTCAGCAAGGGAGGAAATTTCTGCACAAGAATCCTCACTAATCCACGAACTATTTCAATCCTTCTGTTTTCCCGTTTTTTCCCTGGGCTAACTTTGCATCAGCCTTCAGATTTGTGGGCAACCAGTCAACTGATCCCCTTGCTGCTCAATGAATTAAAAATCATCGTAATAAAAAAACCAAAAATCAGCATGCAGTAAGAACAGTGACCAGTTCTGGAAGGGAACAACTCCCACTTCTTCATCAAAAGAAAAGGAACTGCTGCTCCCTGTACCCCAAACACACACACACACACACAGAGGAGGTCAAGAGACTGTTTTAAGAAACTGCCAAACTCATCCTCGAACCATGACCTTGATTTAGGACTTCAGCGCACCATTCTCAAATCAATGCGTGCAGCCAAGTTTTCCATGCCAGATGTTACCTCTGGAAAAAAAGTAAATAATAATAAAAAAAAATAAAAATCAAGAGACTTCTGCCCACTGGAAAACTGTCTACCAAATGCTAAGGGGATGGCAAGCACTGATCCAAACCCTAGGAAACAGTAACATGCATCAGGAATCTGAGGTATCTTCCCATTTCTAGGTCTTACTGCTAAGATCAATCACATCCAGTAACTGTGCTGTATCCTTAAGGAATTATTGGGGAATGGTGAACCTGCCTGCAATAAATGAGCACCGGTGCGTAACAAGCACATGTGAACGCTACAGCAAGGTTCACAGAGGGCTAACCCTGGTCAGTACTGAAGCAGGGGTCGTCTTCCCAACCCCCTTATTAAAAAAAAGGGAAGGGAGGACAGAAAAAATAAAGAAAAAGGAGGAAAAAAGGAAAGACAGAAAACACAGGTCCCCCATCTACCTGCACAGAGCCAGGCAGACAAGCTCAGCTGGAGGTGGTGAAGGGCGCAGATGCGTTATTGGTACTGGTAGCGGTGGCACCGGTCACTGCGAAGCCCGTGGGAGGAGCTATGGAGCTGTGGCTGGGCTGCAGGTCCTTGGGGATGCCACTGTGGGAGCTCAGCTGGTGCCCGAAGGCTGCGCTGAATTGAGGGAGCTGTTGTTTAGGGGAGGTGGAGGCCATGAGTTCAGCGGAGGCAGGACCCATGCCACTAAAACTGGTCTGCGGTAACCCCGGAAGCACACTGGAGCTGTTGGGGGTCACAGTGGCGAAGGCAGGCTGTGTGGTCTCTGAGTGCGAGGTGGTAGGTGGTGTGGACAGGGAGGTGGACAGGAGGTGTCCATCTGCACCAAGAAGGTTGCTAAACGGAGAGGGGTCCCCAAGATTGACAGGAAGATTTCCCCAGTGAGTTCTGGGGTTGACCACCCCACTAAGTGGCACATCCAGCTGAGTTGGGAGCAAGTGCTGTGCCATCATGGGCATCTCTGCTGAGAAGGTAGCTGCCAAGTTATCACCAGAAAAGGATGTGGTGTGAGGGGATGTGATATGGTCACTGTAGGGAGACGGCACATGCTCACTATCATAATGGCTTCCATGGGGTGAGGAGTGTGAATGGTCACTGCTGTATTGCTGTCGTGAGGTGATCAGGTCATCTGCCTTGCTCAGCAGCTGGGCAGGGTGGGGCCTCTGGGAGGCATGGCTGCCATCATGAAGTCCATGAAACTGTCCTGGGAAGGCTCTCTCCCCAAGGCCACTCTGGCTTATCAGAGTGGCAGAAGTAAGGCCGACGTTGGCTGGGGCTGAGAATTGCCCCTGGATCTGCCCTGCCAGGGGCGTAGGTGGGTTGGACAAGGTAGCAGAACGGAGCAAGTTCTCATCCAGCTCCAGACCGGAGAAATTATCATGTACTATACGCCCATTCAACAGCTCCCCCAGATCCGTGTTAACCTCTCGACTCAAGGACTGCATTCCTGGAGCTCCAGCACCTGTAGAGAACACCCCTATCCCTCTATCTGAAAGCTCCTGAACTGGCACACCATCTGTCTGTGTTAGTACTCCAATGGTACTCAGGCACTCAAGAGAAGTTACAGCCTGTAGGGCCCGTTCCAGTTCTTCAGCCTCTTCTGTAGTCGGAAGGAGATCTCCATTTTTACCTGCAGAAACAGGGACACCAGAAATTAGTGCACTCCTGTCAGGTGAGCCTTACATTGGCACTTTAAGGATGCAGACGAACAGACAGTTCAGTACAGAGCCACAGTATATGATAACCTTCCAGAATAGCTTACAGTACACAGAAAATTTCATTGACCGGTGTTTGCTAGGTAACCAAGGGAAGAAAAATGAGAAATTACACCTTCCCCTTCCTTCAATGGAACTCCCTCTGTCCACCCTCCTCTTTCACATACTACAATACAAGATGCCTCCCAAACTTATTAGACCTAAAGTGAAAATGCTTAAATGAGATTTTCTTCAAGGCTGTAATAACACAAATATTCCACAAACCCCCTTCTACTTACCAGGTTACAGCCTGGACCTAAAATTTCCACATTCATTATAATTTACCCTAATTTCAACTCAAACACAGTCTGATGTAACGTCATATCAGAAAATGACCAAAGATATCACATACCCCAGCTCTGGGCTGTTCTAATTTCTTTGTTATATGTGATAGGTACAGAGCTTTAGCATCCAGAAACTCAGGCACAGTTCTGATCAAAAGCTAGTTTCAAAAATGTATTTAAAGATTTTATTCTCACTCTCGTCTTCTTTTATCAAAGGCCAACATTGACTGTGAATCCAGCCCCACTCGATGGCAGAAAGATGCCATTACTGAGAATACTCTTGATTAAACTGCAATACTGACAGGCAGTAAAAACATAAAATTAATTATTAAAATACTAAACCAATTAGGATTTTCAGAGCAGTAATTATAAGAGCAAGCACAGAGCTACACACACCAGCCTTCTTAAAGTCTGTTTTACTTCAGAGCTCACAAACAACAGAGCAAATGCACACTTTCTTGTTCAGAATTTACTACCTCTATAGGAAAGCAAGCAAAATGCATTTTAGAAGCACTCGCTTCTTCAGTTCACTGGCTGTGTTCATGTTAGCATAAAATAAAATAGTACCTTCAAAGAAATCAAAATCTTGCAAGTCATCGGGCAACCGTGGCAGAACATCAGAGAAGTCCTCCTGATTCAATTCCAAGTCATGTGGAATGTCTGTGATTTCGTTGGCGATATCATCAGGCAGCTCATCGGCACTCAGCTCTGGTGTGGAGGGGCTCCTAGACAGAAAGCATCATTAGTCCCCAGTGTTTAACTCTGATTCCTCCAAATGACAACTACGAACACATATCCATCGATAACGCATGTTTCCCCACACCTTTACACCCCCACCCCGTCATCTAGGAAAAAAAAAGCTTTTAGAAAGTTCCTTTAGGAAACTTACAATTAGCCTATTGATTAAATACATAAGATGGGGCATCAGGAGTGAGACATTTTATCCATCAAACTCAGGAACTGCTCGAATCTAAAATGACCCACTCAAGTTTATTTCCAACAGCCACATGGACATGCAACTTCTAGCCCTGCTCCAGATACAGCTCAGCACAGCAACATCACACCTTTCTACAGTGCTCATTGACAATGTCCAAGCCAGCAGTGGGCAAACTGGGACAGGGCTACCACTGACCGTATGTGGGGCATCTCTACTGGCAGTGAGACACTGGCAGGCATGGTGAGGTTCCCTTGGGGCACTGCAGGAGGAATGGGTTTCTGGGGCCGCCGTGGGCCTCGCCTTCTCTTCTTCTTGTGTTTTTTGGTAAGTGCGGGTGGCTTTGTTTTTTTCCTGGGTTTCCTCTGCTGCTGGTGCTGAACTTTACGGGAGCTGTCCCCTCTCAAGAAATTGTCCTTTGGAAATAAAACAATAGCAATGGGACCACATTAAGAACAAGTATTACTTTTCTCGCTTTTTTCAACGGTCATTCCATAGACATTCACATGTAATGCAAGAGAGACTGCTAACTTGCACACAAGGTAAGGTTATGAAAATTAAGCTGTCTCCTCATTGATCCCAATGGCAAAAATCACATAGACCAAACTATAAGGTATGCTAAATAGGAGACTGTGCAGTGTCACTTTTTTATAAAAATCATCATAGCAAACCCTAACTAAATCAGTGCAAAAGTGTATCCTTTGGCAGCATTCCTGTAAGGATTAAAGGCAGAACACTGTTTTGAGGTGGTGATAATGGGGATAGTGTGCAGCAGCTGAACCTAGCATCCTCAGGTGTCCACTGCCATAAAAGAGAGACAGCACTGAGGAAATGGAATTAATACTGTAGGTCTAGGGTAAAGATATGGGTAAACAACTAAGGCCTCATTGCTCTTGAACAGCAATCACTGACTGATAAAAAAATAAAAAACCATCACCAGTTTTCAGTGCCATGGGAACGGCAGAGGATTGTATACGCTGCAGAAGTAAAACTTCAGAAACACACTAAAGATTGCCCGGGATAGGGGGAAAATCCCATACAAATCTGTGCAGCGCAGACCCTCACATTTTAATACAGAAAACTCCATAATTCACAAGTATTGGAGATGCTGGGCAAAACCAATAACAATAAACCCACAACAACCCAACAACAACAACAGGCAGTTTTTACACCTAATGCCTTGAAGCAGGGGCAAGACAAAAGTGGGTTTGTGAATTATCCTAAAAGTTTTGTTCTGGAAGTTGGAAGGCATAAAAGAAGAGCAGAGGACATCATCTTAATTTCCGCATTCCCTCAACTTGTAGTAGGCCACTGCTTTTCCCCTGGGATCCACAGATCCCTGAAGGAGGTTAAAGATAAATTCTAAGAGTCATCAAAAGGTAAATAAAGTAGCAAACAATTATTTGTATGCTTTTAATTGTTACTACACTTCCTCTAGAAAATATTTTGGGCCTCATGTACTGAGACTGCTTGAGATGCTGTGTTCTTACCATACCACACTCACAGTATATTCAGATCCAAGGGCCAGGAGTTACCCCAAATAAAATGACCACAGGATCTCTCATAATGATTTTCTATTTCTTGATTCAGGAGAGGAGTCAAATTTCTTCCAGTGAAAGAAACTCTCATGCACACTTTATTATATCCTCAAATGTATGTAAGAGATTTTCACAACATACTTTGTACTGATGGGAAATGTTTGACATGTTTTACCCTCTTAAGAAAAATAAAAGGAAATGAGCTCTTAAGTTCTTAAACTTGCTACTTGTCAAGCAAGGGTTCATAGAAAGACTGATCATCTCAATACACAAGCAATTAACAGTTTTGGCTTTGTACTTACCATTTTTTTGGCATGTTCTTCGCACAGAGGTGTCTGATGTGTAATGTCAAAAACTGGCACAGAGCACTGTTGACCATCCGCAAACTTGGCTGTGCAACTTGAGAAGAGCTGCTGAGAACGGTTCAATAAGATATCTGTGCATTTCTGCATCAGGAATAACACACAAGGCAATGATGGAGGAACGCCCTTTGATTTATCAATCTGATGAAGATCAGAGCCTTCAACTCTATCTGTCCATAGATGCTATTTTTAACGAGTACCTTAACTTTGTTATTCAAGTTCAAAGCTAGATAAGGCTTAAACCCAACTTTTAAAGTGAAAAACTGCATTCATGCAGAATCTCTAATGATTTTATTATATATTGAGATAGTTTTATGGAAGCAGCCATTTCACTAATGAGTTCTTAGCAAAAAGAAGCCTTTTCCTGGAGTCTTAATCAATAGATCAATAGTAGCAGTTGGAACAGTGTAGTCAACAGGACTATTTCCTTACAGACTAATGACAATCCATACTGAAACATTAAAGAAAGAGTATTTCTTAATTCAATCTTTTAAGGTACATTCTTGGCATTTATCTTTAGATCACAGACAAAGAAGTTTCAAGATCCTTCCTGCTCCTCTGAAAAAAAGATGTGCAATCAGACAGAAAGGTCAAGTAAATCCAAACGTAAGCTTGCTGAGATTTCCTTCAGAAAAATCCCCTGCAGGAGTGAAAATGTTTCCAGACTTAGAGCAAATCAAACAGATATTTCATTGTGTTTTTTCAAACAACATTAGAAGCACTCCTTCCATCTTGAACAGTTCTCAGACCTCAACATCACTACGTACGTTCAAAAAATGTTAAAACACAAAAGAAAGGACAAAGGAATTAGAAAACCCGCAGAACAGTGCAGATGGCAGACTTGGACAGATGGGTCAGAACCAAGATTCTGCTCATTTTCAGAGAGACTGTTTCCATTGAGAAGAAAGTGCAGAAGGAAAAAATGGGCACAAATGCAAAATCACTAATCTCGAGTTCTCTGCTCTATGCACTGCAACAAGCAAAACCACTTAAACTTTAAAAAAAAAAATAGAAAAAAAATCAGAATCACGAGGCAAATCCCAAACACAGCCACACACCATGGTGCTCTCTCATGGAGAGGTTTTGAACTGCTCTGTAGACTACTTTTAAGGGGCCTGCAAAAATCAACCAAGAAAAACAAGGCATCTGCAAACCTAAAAGATTTAAAAGATGCTGCAGTCTGATAGCAACTGGAACACACAAGCTCTAGACACTTAAAATACCAAACCCAAAAGCTCCGACAAAAGGAGTCACTCCAACAAAAGTGCCCACAAATCTTCAGCTAAAACCAAAAAAGACAATGTCTGCAGAATTCTTAAGTATTCCAGGTCAGAAGTCTGCCTGCTTATAATCTTCAGAATCAAACCTCACATCTAATGTGCTCCTTCCTTTCCACAACCTTCAAGCATTGACTCTTAGCATCCTTTTTAGGCTTTGCTTGAAATCTCCAGCACTGGGAATTCCGCCTCATCTAGAACATGGATTCTGTGACTCCTTCTATTTTGCTTCCTTACACAATGCAAAGTGTCAGATTGCCATCCTTCTAGTCAGTGTAAGCCATCTTTTTACACTATGCATAAAAACTCGTCCCCATAAACACTTCATAGGTAAGTAGTCTACCGGATCCTACCAAGAACTGTATGAAAGCCATGAGGCTGAAAAGCCATGTGGTTTGTACCAAGTCATTCATGAAAAATGATCATTTTTGTAAAGGTTTCTTGCACCCACTAAATACAGCTTAAAAAGTAAAACAATGTGACTATGGCAGATACCAGTGCCAAACGATTTATCTTCACTGCCTACAGACCCAAGTCACACAGACAAATTAAAAGCAAAGTAGTTGATGATATGTTAGCAAATAGGTATTTCTTTCTGAAAACACATTTGTCAAGACAAAAACCCAACAAACAAACAAACCCCCCTAAAACAGAACAGCTTCCACGCCTGAACGCAGCTCCCAGAGTTAAGAGGATACGCTGAAAACAATGCCTGGTGAATGGAAGGGCCTTGTTAGCGCACTGTTCTCCCTTCAAAGTCCCACTACAGGTTGTTGGTTCTGCATCTCTCTGCCTCGCTTGGCTTGTGCTGGAAAAAAAAAAAAAAAAAAAGGCACAGAAGAGTTTAGAGACAAAAACCCAGTCTCAGGTGGTTACTTAGCACAACTATTGCATCGAATGTGGAACAGTAGGATGAAAAATTACAACACACGTGTGTGTGTCATGATCCAGATGGGTGCACGCTACTACCACACTCTACACAGGGATACAGAATAGATGTCAATGACAGGTGAAGATGTGACTGCAGCAACAGGATTACTGTTTATTTCACAGGGCCTTAATTGTAATGGGACGTGCTGTGTGCTACTACCATGTAAATATTACGACACACTGCAACAGAGCCAAGGACAGCAGTAGGTGAGTGTCAACACAGGTGACCCTTAAATGAAGTCAGTCTTTAGAATACAATGTATTGGGTACGCCTACACGGGCAGTCAAGTGCACTTTCAAGCCTGTTCGTAAATCAAAACATGCCGAGCATCCCCAGAGCTTACATGCAAGCATGTGCTCAGACAAACTTAGACTGAGCTCTGGAGTGGCAGAGCCTGAGCGTGCTCAACATGGGTAAAAGCTCTCCTTCGTCAATGTGCTACAGCCCAATCCACCAGCAGGTGCCCGGAGCTGAGCACTTCCTCAGCACAGCCTCAATGCTTTGAGCCTGAGCTGCAAGCAGGCGACCAGACAGCAGTGTGGATGAGTACCGCAAGCATTACACAGCTCGCTCGGTGTTAGCCTGCTCTCAAGGCATTTGTCACCTTCATGTAGATAAAGCTGGCGATTCCAGGGCCACTGTACACGTTGTTTTCTAGGTTGACAAAAAGCTGGCTGTAGCCTGACTGTTTTCCTTCAGCCATTTCTGTCATCGACTGCACTTTGACTGAGCAAAGTTTTAGTTAGCAATATTACTCCCGTGAAAAATTTCATAACTGAAAAGACTCTCTGGTTACTTAAATTAACCAGAGCAGTGATGACAAGCATATCTTGCTTTGCCAGTCTACCCAAAACAACGTAATCTTTTTTGCGTAATAGAAGACAAAAATAATGGAAAAAACTAGCAAGAAGCTTGACAGTTCTGACAAGGTTTTGCTGCAGTTTAAGTTTGGAGACATTTACCCAACTCTGTAAACTAGTAATGTACCTCTGCATTACAGCTCTGAGCTGCTTTTCAGCATCACTCCACCTCCCCAACAACAATCCCTTTAACTGTCATGAACCACAGCCCACTGCCTAGAAACAAAAGCATCCCATAACCAGAATATGCTCTCAGTACCCTGCTCCAGGCCTGCCCCTCATGTTAGCCCCCCCCATCCTGCAAAACAAAACCACAACAGCAAAAGGATGGTACTGATACCCCAGACATAACGCCAGGGTTCAGACTTACTCTGTTTCTACACAAATATGAATCAACCAACTCTCAGTATGCTGAGAGCTGGAGGGATGTTGACATTATCTAGAAAGAATTCCCACTGAAGGTAACCTTCAGAGTTGTTAGAAGATATGTATTTTGTTGCCAAGTTTCATTTAATGTTAGATTGAGTTAAATCTAACAAAAAGCATGAGCTTAAGTTTGATTTGCTGGGCAGAGAATTAAGAGGAGGTACAGACTTTTCAAAAAAAGCTGTCTGAAAAACGAAGTCTGACTTGAAGTAGTGAACTGCAGACCACACTGCACACCTTTTAAAGAACTGGGCTTAGTAAAGTACCAAACATTTGAAGGCAGCCAAAATACACAGATTAATTAGTAAGAATAAATTTTAGCAGGCCACTAACTTCTCTGGTGACATTTAAGAAATCAGGCCCAGATACTGCCAAACAAACAATCCACATTTTAAAACACGAAGCTGGAGAACGCTCGCCTTCATGGAAAATGCTGTATGCCGTGTTTATTTTACTCCACCGACAGGCATTTATGTGTCATGTTTTTTCAGTCTTATGCATGCCTATGAGTTTCAGAGTTCAGCATTTCATCTGCTGGCTACTCTGCCCATCTCCACCCTGTCCAGACCCCGGGTTACCGCAGTCACAGGGGAAGGCTAACCTGGTATGAGCACATGTAGCTCTTCGCAGTTCTTGTATCAGTTGCCCAGCACGCTCCGGCTCTCTGCTGGCTGCCTGCAGCAAGGCTTTCCGGAGTGTATGCCGGCATTTCTTCTGACGAGATTCTGCCCGCTCCAGGCGGCAGAGGTGCTTGTATTTCTGCTGAAAGTAAGTGCAAAGTCTGGTCACCCTGGAACTCCTGTCATCTGCATTGTCATCATCAGACCTGAAGAACAGAAAAATCAAAACAAATGGGCTTTAAGTATTTATTTTTTTTCAAGGAAGCTAACTTGTCATTTTAATAGAATTGTTAAGTTTCATCCATCTTCTAGCCCCACAAACATTCAAAGGCTGAAATCAGGCAGGGATGCTTGAGAAATGGTAAGGGCAGGATCCCTTTCAAATTCTAAAGGTACTTACCCTTCTTAGTATGTCATTATTAGAGATTACATCAATTTATCATCAAGTCTGACACATTTAAATGTCTGGAGCCTGCTGTTCAAAAAAAAATCTATACCGTTAACCTTTATTTACTGTAAATGTCTCGGCAAATGAGACAAACTCTTAAATCAAAGTGCAATTAATGGAGAGGACAAGGGTGGGAAACTATGTCATAAAAATTTATTGAAGAAAGGTCATGCTGGAGAGGATGGTCAAATTCTAACAAGTACCAAAACTGCTGACCTTTTCCAATTCCTCTTACTCTGCCAGGTGGTGTTTTCCTTCCTAAACCAAAATGCACACTCCCACAGCTTTCCCTTTGCTGTGGAGTTTACATGGAGTTACAGTACAGGCACAGTGAAGAAAGGTACAAGGGAAAAACCAGACCAGGGCTAAGCAATGACCAGATGAAGGACTGATCCAATTATTTGTTTGCTTAAGAAAGCCTTTTCTCATTTATCTTGACTTTCTGAATGTCCAGGGACATATCAACAAGACCATCAAACCATGTCAATGCATTCAGTTAAATGACGTAAAAATCATGAAGCATAATAAAATCGTTAAAACAACAAGGTCCACGAAGCTACCCAGAAGTCCTCCACAACAAGCACCAGTTTGCAGACTGACTTTTTTTGTTCACGGAGCAACAAAGAGCATGCACTGAATCTAAGCAAAGCAGAGTTTGCTCAGTTTTTCCTTTAAGTTTTTCCCTATAGAACAGAGAAACTTTTGCTAGCTTTCCTATCTGTAAACAAAGGATGGGCAGAGGAAGAAAACAAGTCCAAACAAATTAAGCAAACCAAAAGCTCCCAAGGTTCAGACTGCAGAGCTTGGCCAGCGAAGACTGAATGAGCTGACATCCAAACCTGCACACAGCAAAGTGGACCCCAACTAACCAACCATAGAAGTGATGCAAAACACTGGTCATGGTATTTACTAAATAAAGTAAGATCCAGAAATGCAGGTGGAATAGCTGTCCCTGAAAGGCAGTATGACTAAGACCTACTTTCCTTTCTGGAAAATCTTATTCCATTCATATGCACGCTAAATTTAAGAGAGACTGCATTCATCTCTACTAAAGCTGCCCACAAAAACTCTACAGGAGCAAACACTGCCTTGTCACAAATGCACATTTTTATAAAGTTTTATGTAAAGTCAGCCAAACTATTTTGTTTGTTAAAACAGATTACAGATTATTTTCCAGAAGCATAAATTACAGGTAATTAACCTCTGCAAATTAAATGCTTAGGAGCAGATACAACCTGATAAAAATATTTAAAATATGTAATGTTTAAATATTTTCACATTGAAAATGAAAAGAAAATATACTTTTAAGATATCTTCGGAAAGAATGCCTACTGGGAAAAACTAACTGTTTAGAAAAGTTTAATTGTGTGCTATTTAATACAGATTTTCCTTTTTCCAATGTATTAATAGCAAACAGGAATACATGGATGGGATTAGATACAGGCAGGTCTAAGGTTTTAGGTATTTCATTTCTGCTCTGGGCCAAGATTTTTAAACAAAGTTGCAGACATGCTCCTTTAATTTTAAACATGGTTACAAATTAACTTTAAGAGGGCACATTAAAATATTTTGAAATGTAGTTTATAAGATCATTTTTAAAAAGGTAGATAAAGATATATATATACAAAATGTAGAAAGAAATCATGCCTGCACTGGACAAGGGCTTCTTACTTTGAGGCAAACAGTTACTGAAAGCCTATTCAGAATTTTGTTTCCAGGCCAGTAAGATTAACCAAAACATATTTATATGTTCAAAGGAAACTAAAAATATCACAATAACAACTCTTTTTTTTTTTCTTCGCTAGGCAAGTTCTGAAACTGAAAGGTACTTTCATTGTTATCCTTTCATAAACAAGTTTACCAACTTCTATTTAGTTTATTCTCTTAAACTGCACGTATAACTTCTGAAGTTCAACTTCATATGTAGCATTTCATTATTTACAAGATTTCTGAAAGTGCACGCAAACCATTTGATAATTCAAAATGCTTCTTCCCAACCCCTCCCTTTAAGATTGTCATGTGTAAACGTCAGGGGAATTATTGCTCAGTGTTCATGAAAAAAACAAAGGCAGCACAAAGCTGCAGAAAGGAAGAGCAAAAGCCACCATCAGGGAACCAGGAGAACATGCTCTCTGCTCTGAGAGACACCAGCAACTGTACTTCAAAATCCTCCGTAAGGTGGGATTTGAAGAACCTTCCCTCCTTCCTTTAAGTTCTTCTAGTTAATAGGAGTTATTAAATACAACTTTGACAATACAGTGTTGATATTTGCTCCTTTGAGTGAGCTGTGTGAGAAGGGACTGTAATCCTCATGCTCCCTTTTCAAACTTGCTGCTTGAAATGCTGACTTTTATCTATATTTCAGTGCAGGAAGTGAAAAACTACTTTGTTTTAAAGTCATTTGTTTTCCAGTACTTTCTAAGCTACAAGACCCAGTAATTGAATCATCTGGGGGAAGCTTCACTAACCTGCAGCAGGGAGCAGCCCCTGCTTTCCCTCCAAATAGCTGCTCCCACAAGGAATTCCTCCCACCCCAGCAGCATTCCCTGCCAGCCACCCTGCCTGCACTGCACCCAGTGCCAACTCCTGTGCTACTATTTGCCTTGAATCGCTGCATCCCAAAATCCTGTAACCACAGGAACCCAATTTTTCAAATTAAAGGGCAGAATAATAAAAGCAAACATTTGGCCCGTGTTTCCACTGATGACTGCAACAATACAAACTTTGCAGATTAAAAGGCCAGAAGGCAAGCAAACTCAAAAATGTATTACTGTTAAGACATTAATTTTAAAGCAATCTCGTAAATTTTTAAGAATTTAAGAGCAGCCAGAGTATCACACAAGAAGTTCAAAAGAAAGTTAGAGGATTCCCCTCACAATCACAGAACCAGAAACGGTGAGAACAAACCGTCCAGTAATGCAGAAATTAACCGATTGCTTTCTTTTACTAATCTGTTCTGAGAAGCATCCCTCACACTGTCTTCCTCAGAGTCAAATGGAAAAGGACAGAATGGAGCTAGCTGGTGGAGAGTTAGCCCTTTCACACAGGGACCACACGCTCAGACACAAATGAGCAGAGAAGAAATAGCTTTAATTTTACTGTGGAAAACAGTAAATAAATTTCCACAGGTTTAGGTATGTGATTTCAGCATCTCAAGGTTTTGGGAAACAATCTCCATTGGTTTTCTGGTAAAACTGGCCTCCAAAATTCAGAGCTATAACAAGTCATTGGCTGACTAAGTTAGGAGCCACCAGTCTGCACCACCAGATTAGCAAGACAGAGACATTTTGACACATCAAATCACCCACAAAACAGTCTGAACTAATTCATCTTCAGCAGCAGATAGACCACATTGACACTTTTGCAAAGTGAAACATTTCAGGTACTAAAACCTTCCGCAGAAGCTTACAGTATAAGAATTTAAGCTTTCGAAGGCTGACATCAAGTGAATGTAACAATGTTTATACATAAAACAAAATTAGGAAAGTTGTTGAAGAGCTAAAACTGGGCAGGCTGATGGAAGTTCAAAAGCAGCCAGTACCATACAAAAAATTATCCATTGTGATTAGTTAAGACTGTTTAATTGAAGTGCATAAAATGCTAGAATGGAACAGAAATGTCAAGACAAGGTATTATTTTCTCTCAGTATGTGAAAAGAGTAGAAAGAATCCAAAGGAAGTTAAGACAAATAGAAGACAAAATACACAGAGATGACTTTTATAACTTGACAAAAAAACAGGGATCTACAGAAGAACCAGATCAAATATCAAAGACAGAAGAGGGTAATGGAATTTATTTAATAGATATATCTGCTTTGAAAATTATGTATGATTTAAATCTTTGAAAGCCTGTTCATGTTTTACCAGAACAGTTTATTTAGAAGTGGCCTTTTAAGTTAAAACTAATGTTTGTGAAAGCTCACTGCGTCTCTGACTGTTGATGCCCTTAAAAACAGTGGTCATTAATAACAGAAAAAACCCTTTATTCTAAAAAAGCAAAATCTACACCCTGCTACTAAGCTTTGATTCACTGAAGGCTCTCAGTATTTAGTATCCTTGTGTTTGTCCTGCTCACAGATACAACTTTGTTGTTCACCTTATGGTCGGCCTCAAATGATTTCAAAGGTCTTTCCCAACCTTATGACTCTTTGACATCTAAATCACTCTTTAGAGATGGCAAGAAGGTCTGCTAAGTTTCAAAATTTCCATGTAACAACAAAACAAGGTTTCATTAACATCATTACTCTAATTGTGACATTTAAAAATTATACAAAATGGGAGAGAGTTATAGTATCAAAAAGTCCAGTTGCATAGTGAAAGAGAATCTCATTACAGAAACTACAATCAAACTATTGAGACCCCAATTTCCTTCTGTTATCAACACACTTCAGTTTCATTACAATAGCATGTTTGGGATGCTTTGCTTTAACTTTGCACCTTAAAATGTATATTAAAAGACATATATTATCATATTCTGCTGTAAGTTCAGATTCATGACTTAGCAGTATATGGAGAACACCATAAGCTTTTCTGCACTAGCAGCTAAAACCTGCTCTGCTTATCCCTTCAATCCCATCGCTTCTTTTCAATGCTCCCAACTATTTGAAAGAGGTTTATTCAACGCTTAATTATGAAAAAAAATGCCATGCCCATAAAAAAAAACCCAAAACCACATTAAAACAATATCCTGCACAATTGCGGTGAGGATTAATTGAGTAAAATGTTGCAAGTTTACAAACAAAGTAATTCATTAGTAGTAGGACAGACAAGAAGCCAATAGCAACTCCCTTCATTTGGTCCTAATTCAGGAAATAACCCTACTCGGCAAGGCACACAAGTTCATGAATAAATCCCGCTAAACTCAATTAAATTCAGGCAAATAATCCTAAATTCTTTCCTGATGCATCCTTCTGATAGCAGACTCCACAAAGGTCTCTTAGTTAGGTGGAAAGTGGGACAGAAGGCAACAAGCTGTTTCATAGCTCTTACAAACAAATGAGTTCAAACAACCCTTTGTTTCAGCAAAGCACTTGAACAAGTGCTTAGGTTCCACTGACTCCACTTGAAGCGAAGCTCACGTTTACATGATTTATTCCATCAAAGCCAGCATGAATACTAAAGAATCGTACTCACTCATGTCTCTCATAGCCGAGGGTTTCTCGGATAGACCACGCAACTTGGTAAGGGGAGGCTTGCTCTGAATCCTCCAACTCTTCTCCACTGTCTTCAGACCAATCCAGCCCTAAGGGAATTGAGAACATGCAAGCTGGATGAAAAG
Organism: Chionis minor; assembly: GCA_013398295.1. NCBI lineage: Eukaryota > Metazoa > Chordata > Aves > Charadriiformes > Chionidae > Chionis > Chionis minor. Next base: position 138,241 of record VZSF01001076.1, read on the forward strand.
TGTACCCACCTCATATAAGACTCTGAGCAACCCATGGCACAAAAGATGAATGTGTAGTATAGTCACAAGCATAATTATGTTTGATTAAATTATATAACATCCTCAATTACACAGGAAAAGTTACACTAACAGCTCCATTAGTGTGCAAATAGCATGCACTGATTTTTGTCAAATTTGAGTTTCCCTTTTCAAATCCTTATTGACTTCTTTATCCACAAGCAGTGGAAGAAAAATCAACAGCTTTGCTACCCACCAAAAAATATCACAAGCTTTCATACCAAGCACATGGAATCTTTAGAGAAAAAGTAAAAGAGAAGTCCCTGCCACAAAGAATTGTCTGCCTGGCAATTTTTAATACTCTATGATCTAAATAGGCCACTTTCATTTCTGTTTATATTCTGACCCCTGCTCCGTGCCAAAACACAGGGAGAACAGGAAAAACGTAAGACAGAGCACCACTGACAGAGACAGACACACAGCTACACAGGATGTTCCTCTGCCGTCTCTGTAATTGCCTGCCAAATGCATACATTAGCATGAAAAGTGAGCTACTGAGAGATGCAAATACTCCTTTTGCACTTTTACTCAGCAGCAAGCTTTCTCTTAATGATAATGCCGTAGGATCATGTGTGCACCAGCAGCCTTAGTTAGTCAAGCTAAACGCAATTGTTGAACAGGACAACCAGAAACAGAGGCCAGTAAGTTCTCGGGTGGAACAACGTCTCTCTGATATCCCGTGGTATTCTTGCCAATTCCTTGCAGCAGGTGGGATAAAATCCCACAGCTGCATTTACAAGCCAGCATTATTACTTTTTCACTTTCTTGTGTGCTCCTCGAGAATGAAGTAGCAGTTGGGATAGAGTTAGGGAGCACTTTATTTTTGCTAAAAATAAACTAAACAACTGTATCTGAGATTATTCCAAAGTCGGACGCTTTGAATTCGGGAAATACATCAGTATTTGGTCATCTACTTTCAGAGTCAGAGACACACACACATGTTCGGAATACAATCGTCAGGAGAGCTGTCATCATTTAGAAGCAACACTTTAACACAAACCAGAAATATCAAAAACCCTATTTTTCAGGAACTTCAGCACGCTGAAAATTCTATTCTTGGGTCCTATTTTTAAGATACGCATTCATTTGAACTAAATTAAGACATCTTAAGACATTTGATAAAATACCAGAATTATACTTTCCACTTCAATGTATTTTAACTCTTGCCCCTTTCCATAAAGGAATGAAAAAACCCTTAATCATTGGATATAGATGTCCACAGTTGATACCATATAGCAAATTACTTAGGTGAAGTTTAAAAGTAAAATCAGAGGTTGCGTTGTTTTGCTTCTAATGGGCACTGCAGAAATGAAGGAATAAAATCTAATCCAGATTCAGTTATACTCGCACTGAAGACTCCAGTTACATTAATATCCAATTACATGACTCTGATGTAGGTCTACATAAAACCAGATGCATTTTTTTAAAGATTCTGTGCAGTCATCTCTAGTGCTACTCTATTATAAAACAGAAATCCTGAAACTCTCTGAACTGGCATAACTAGTCTTTAATATTAAGGCATATTATGAAGAAATAACAAATATATTTTGCACTCTCGCATAATATGTGAATTCCATTACTTTGCCAAATATAAAATGTTCTAATTGCATACACATACCTCATATACAGTTATGCCTCTGCATAACTGTATATTTATGGGTCTAATCAGTTATTTTTACTATGCCTCTTTTTCAAGAAAATATATTCCCTTCAGTGCAAATACCACTTGAGAACGTAAAACATTAAACACAGAAAGTGATCTTTCTCCAGTCTTTCAAAATGCAGGTCACTTTCCAAGCTATTGGAGTCTGTGACCCTTAGACGTGCCTCTGGAGCTGCCATTGCTCAAAAGACCTGCTCATATATAGGACCATCAAAGCAGTTTTCTGAAGAACAACATCCTTTCGAGGCATGCTATGGGATGCTAATTATCTTCTGAACAAATAGTCAAGCTATCCCATGAGTGCCAAAGGGCAGATCTTAACAGCAAATTAAAAAAAGGTTAATTGAAATAGCAAAAATTACAGACGTTTGCAATTAAATAAGATGTTATATGAAGAATGTCCAGATTTATTTGAAGTCTTTTTTTTTTTTTAAAGACATCATAAATGGCATTCCTGCTCTAATATCACATACTGACTGATGTTTCCCTTTTCCCTGCCAGCATTTTACTTGTTAGAAAAGTACAATCTAAAACTAAGTGGAAAAGTAAGGTAACTTCGGAGGGTGAGGGAGGTAACAAGGACAGCTAGGTGTACCCAGGTCTGTATTCATAATCAGACAAATAAGCCACAAAGTCAGCTGCCTTTTTAAAGCTTTACAGAGCACTACTGCCATACCAGCAAGTTGGTTATATTTAAGCACATTTTCACAGGCAGCAATTGATTATTACAGTTTCTAGATAATGAGTAAGGAGGAGACTATTCCTGCACTGGTATGTGGACAAGACTCCACCCCTCCAATTACCTTCTGTAACGGTGCTACCTTCCTGCAGTAATCTTTCGCTTTTGTTCATCCACACTCCGTACAAGCCCAGAGTAGGCCCAGTCAATGTCAATTCTCTTATGTTCCAATTTTTCCCAGTCAAGCCAACTGGAAATCAGGATCTGCACAGAATAATGGGCCAAATCTCCAAATTTCTACTTGCACTCATTTTGTAATGTGCACTTTTCACATATTTAACATTCAGTCTAACCTTGTTCACTCACATAGGTAAAGCCATGTCACCTTTACTACTGAAGCTGCAAACCTTCTGTATCAAACCTTCTCTATCATCCAAGCAATGCTTTCTACACCTCAATTTGATTTCTCAAATGGTTAACAGAATATTAAGAAGAATAAACAACCAAAATGCCATATACCATGTGCAATGGGTCCAGGCATTCCCTTCACAGAGAACAGGGCTGAAGAAAATACCAAGGGATTACCTAGTTCAGGGCTATTTTGTAAGAACCACACATGAATGCAAGACGGAGCTAGGAAGATATTCCCGTTTCGTCTTTTGGTTTCAGGTTAAAAAATAAGCAGGCAACGTATCCATTATCTACCCACCTAAATGCGGAAACAGATCAGTGTCCAGCTGCTGTTTTCGAGTGCACAGTTTCACCAGTCTCTGTAGCCGGCTCATGCAGGACGAGTGTGGAGAGAAGGCTGTGGCTTTCATGAGGACCCGATCAGTCCTTGGAGGGTCCGTGACAGGAGCCCTAGCGGGTGGCAGGAGAGGCAGAGGTCTCTTGTTAGACAACTGCCGGGCTTGTGCTATAGTGTGTGTGGTGGGTGCCACTCCCTGCATTGGTAGGCTGGTGTTCGGAGGTTGAGGTGACTTGCAGACTACGCCCTGCGGTAGCCCTGTCGGCTTTAACGAAGCTGATGAAGGTGGCAGATGGGAGTGCTGCTGCTGCTGCAGAGGCTGCTGCTGCAAAGGTGCAGGAAGGGGGCTAAAGTGCTCTTGGCGAACTTTTAAAATCTCTGTCTCTCTCTGGCGCTGCCGGTTTTGAGCCAACTTGCTCTGCAACTTTTTCCTCACTGTTGCCCCTTTCTTTAGGTCGTCATCCTCCTCGTTGAAAGCAAAGGGGTCTTCCAATTCTGCTTCCAGGTAGTGGAGAGGAAGCCTAGCCCCTGGAGGGGAGAGGGACATCCCATCCAGTCCATTGGGCATCTTCAAGGCCAGGGTGGGCACTGTCAGACTGAAGGCCATAGCATCCATCTGATGCCTGACCTTTACCTCCTCTATGGGATCATTCTTTTTCTTCCTCTCCTTTTTCGGTATAAAGCCAAGTACCTGCAGGTGGCTGTTGCAGTACCTTTGAAAAGTAAAAGCAGTCAGTTATTAACTCAGCTCTTGTAAGTAAACTCTGCAGAAAACAGACATCACTAAAGGGAAATCCACACACACCCATCTCATGAGAATTTATATCGAAACACAAGGATTTGTAAGAAGTGTACACAACTGCTTCTAATACAAGAGATAACTCTGGTGTTCCCAACCTGTAACAGAAAACAAAAACTTATACAAGTGACAATTTGTAATCTTAAAATATAAAAGTCTTCATTCATTATTCATAGGAGATTCGCACACAACCATTCAAAATATTTACTCTCTAATATGATAAATACTCCCAAAACAAAGCAAACAAAACAAATGGGCTGTCTGATACATAAACCAGTAAGAACTCAAGCCATTAACTGATCATTTCAAGAGCTTCCGAGAAAAAGTACATTGAAGATTACTTCCTTTCATTCGACTGTTCTTTCTCTGGAGATAGTGAACATTTTCATCAACACACACATTATTATTATGAATTCCACTGTAGGAGGGAGCAGTTTCTTATATGGACAACCTCACTAGAGATACCTGCTGAGAAGGGTCACTATTTGCACTTGATGAACAAATAGCATAAATATTTAAGTTCTGGTTTAGCAGTTTTAACACAGTGAATTTTGTAGACAGAGGCTTAGCTGCGTGTTCTTCAAGCAAAAATCTAGTTTAAAAGAAGCTAGAAAACTTTTACACAATGCCAGGAATATGTACACACACAAACCACAAACAGATTTTAAGCTCTTCCAACACAAAAAAGCTTTTAAAGCCGTGTTATTAAACAAAGACAAAAAAAGGAAAAAAGTCTTTGAAAGTTTGTCATGAAAACTAAAGGGAGAAGAGTTATAATTTACAGCCACAGATAACATACTAAGAGGTAAACAATTAATTTTTGTCCAATTAAAACAAGCAGGTGATAGAAATGTAGGAACCATGATCTGATCCTTTTCCTGTGTCACACAGGCAGGCCCTTCTGCCTCTGTAGAATGCCACCAGCAACCAGACTTCTGCCCTTGCAGTATCTCCTCTATAACCCACAGCTTACAGATGAAAACCAAGCTATGAGGAAAAGTGATGTCTATACATCAAAGTATTAATGAACAAGCAAAGGACATATCCATGAAAGCATTCATGCATATGAATAAGGACAAGATAAGGAAACATACAGCAAAGGTGTAAAATCTGATCATTATGAATCTGAGAAAAGTAAGTTTTGTTGAACAAATAGGTAAAAATTAAATTATTCCTGGTCTTCATGGAGAAAAAAATAACAGAAAAACCCAAACCAAACTCCTCAAAACGCTTAATACTTCAGTTTAGTGACTTTCAGCTTGCTGTGCCACCCCTAAAGAAGCAATGGGTGAACTGCTTCTAAATGGTCCATAAAAGGTAAAAAAGAAAAAGCAAATTCATATATGCTTCTAAACAATCTCCATACATGTAGTTTCTCAAGGGATTGACACCCATAAGGATTCACAAATCAGAAAAGCCTGACAAGTACTGCTACTTATTATTGTCTAAATAATTTCTTCATTACATGAAGTTGTAAATAATAAATAAATCTAAATGAGGCAAGTTGAAAGCCAGCAACGAGTGGAGTCCTTATTAGAATACACTGGAATACTGTAAATGCATACTGAGAGATGTACTTCTAAAAATAAAATTATATAATGAGGGCTCAATAAAGCTTCCCTTGAAGTCAACAGCAGTATTCTCATAATTAAAATTAAGCACTTTTAAAATATTTTGTTTGAACAGGACTGATGAGATCAGTTAGAACAGCACTTTTAGTATGACAGAAGAAAAAACAATAAACAGACAAAACAAACACAATGGAATTTTTTTCCCCTCTTATTGCAATAAAAAAAGTTTTGCTCAATGTGAATGCCTACTTTACATTGTTCAGAACTTAAATATTGCCACCTTGTGCTTGTGCAGGAGCGAGGAGGTAAAACTGCCTAGGCTTTTTCATTGTGAAAATCAAAGAGAAAGCAAGACATAGAAAATGTGAATAAACCTGTGAAAAGGTAATTAGCCTGCTAACATTCTCTGAGGTTTAGGCTATTAAGGGGTTTGCTTGTTCATTTAACCATAACGGCATCATTTTTATATGGAGAGAATAAAGCTTTGGCTCTTACAACTGCCCGTACTGCACCACTGAAAGCCAACAATATCTTACACAGGCATCACCTCTAGACACAAACCCAAAGATGCCAGGCTGCAACATAATGAAAACACAGATCACGTGCGCTTGCAGGCTTTAGTACATACTGACTTGGCTCTGGGCTTTAGGCTCTATCAACTCAGTCTTCCAGCATAACCAAGGCTGATACAACTTGTCCGCTGGACTACAAGGAGCAAGAAGCAGCGAGGAAGAGCACTTAAGTCTTCTCTGGGTAGAGAAGACTACACGCAGGCAGTTTTGGCTAGGCATAATTTATTAGCGCCAACTACACTTTGGCCTTGCCAGGCTCGAGCTTGTCCCATGCAGAGCCAGGTGGGCACGCACACCCACGTCCCCATCCTTCAGGTTCCAAGTTGGCTTTTTAGTTGGCCCTGCCCCAAACTGGCTCTGACTTTATGCGGTGCTGCAGAGCCTGGTGCAGACATTAACTGACTCTGTTGGAACCAGTCAATAACCAGCTGAGTTAAGGCAATAAACTCTTTGGATCAGATATAATGCCAGGGAAGGCATTAGTAGTTCATGCTCCATGGAAGACGGATTACTGGGAAGACTGGAATAGCACTTGCCAGAAGCACAGTCCCTTTTACATGGCTCTGAGCATGAAACCCGTTAGGGGGAAGCTGGCCCTACAAGAGCCAGTTCTGATGTGCCTGTCTTAGTGGCACAATCTGTCATTTCTATAACCTGCTCGTGAGTTATTCTCAGCTGCCAGTACCACATTGCATATCCAATACTGGTTTTCCCCGCCCCGCTTCCGTACTCAGTGCCAAAGGCACTTATTCTGTGCAGGTGAGGTCAAGTGCAGTCAGCACATATGGTTAAAAGCGGTGGGTTGATAACCATTAAAACTGTGGCAATGTGAAGCGCACAAAAGGGAATGGGTTCTGAAGGCTTCAGCTGGACAGGTTCCCACATAACTGGGACAGCAAGAATCCAGACAGCGAGGTTTTCCACCTACAGCTGCATTCTGCTTCCCAGGACATCCCAGAATGGGATCAAGTTCTGCCACTTATTTAAAGGAAGATCCAAATAAACTGGAGAGCACCTTGCATATTAACAAAATATTTAAAGATTCTCTTGAAAGAGGAGAACTAGAGATAAAATTGTGTTTAACCCAGCTAAATTTTAATAATCCTATACTTAAAAATTAAGCTGAACTTCATTATCTATGTGTGTATTTGGATAAGAGAGAATTAGGAGACGTATCCAGAGGAAATACAGATACAGACCCCATGCCTGTATCATATATATTCTTTAAAAAAACAAGATAGTGAGTAGAGAAACTAGGCTTCAAATAAGGCAATGAAGTCATGTGCTATTAATAGATTTAATTTGTAGAGTGTTAATGGTTAATAAGAAATCTAATAATATGGCAGCATATTAAACATCTTTGTGGCTGGTAGCATTTCATTTGTCTGGGGTCAAGTGATAATTTTTTTTAATTATCTGTGGACAGACTATGAAGCTTTTGGCATATAATGCATGCATCCTGTTAAGACATTTTATCTTTAAAAGTATATAAGAAGATAGCTGTCAGAACATCATACAGCCTGCTTCTGATCATGTACAGTTACATGTCTAAAACTGTGACAAAATGACCATCTGACAGTAATTTTGTACACAGAAAATTAAAAGCTACAAGTGAAGAACTCAGACATAGCAAACATCTTTATATCGAACAGAGTGTGAAAAAAGTCTCCTAAGAAGCAGATACAGGTTTGCCTGCCAAAAAAAAAAAAGTTTAGAGCAGGCACAGTCTTATCACTAGCAATCATTAAATTTTATTGTTAAAATTAAACTCTGGCCTGAGAAGGAGTCTTTTAAAATATTCTTTCAAACTATCACATCCTCTCATTTGAAATTAAAAGTTTATTTTCTCCTTCAGACACCTGCTGTCCTCTTCAAGTACTGTGATGTGACACTCGACATGCAATTGAATTATTCTAATATAACATACACCAGATGTCATGACCACACTTCGCTTTAACTTGAGAAAAATCAAAAAGAACAAAGTGTGAACTCAATTCAAGGTGTAAAGAAAAATCTCAAATTCCATGGGAACATATGAGACCTAAAAAAGTGTCATTAAGTACTATTATTTCTATTGTTTTTAAGTATGACCCCTGGTAAACAGCAACTCTGGCTCAGTCAGCTCTTGCATCTGAAATTACAGCATACCATTTGCACTAACAATTTCCATGATCATTTCTGCGAGCTTATTTCCAAAGAGCCTCAATTGTACAGTAGCAAAGAAACAGTCACCAACTGTCAAATTACAGCTTGAAGTTATTCATCTTGTGCCATTTGAGCATTTGCCCTACAGCGTTTGACAAACATTCATGTTTTTTTCTCACTTCATCAGTCTCCTCAACTGAAATGGCAGGTGAAGTGCAAGTTAATTTAGAGCACAGTCCAACTGTTGTTTCAGACAAGAGAGGGAGCTGTGAGCTGAGAAGGAAGTTATATGTAGGGCACAGTGGGAACACTGCTAATAATGCAAAAGGTTAGTGAATGGCAGCTAATAATGTGAAAGGTCAGTGAATAGTCGTTTGATTCTTTTTCGGAATCTTTTGTTTTTATTTTAGGTTAAAAAAATTGTTTCTAACCGAACAAGCCTCAGATAGTTAGCACACACATTACTTTAAAACTGTGTTACTGGCAAAACCTGCAAAAATGACTTTGAAAAATTAAAGTCATATCTACCTGGCAGCCAAGATTAGACAAATTCTGCTATTTCAGCCCAGGTGACACCAATGAGACTGGTGTTCAGGAAGTCTTAAAGAGCAAGGAAAAATGTACTTGTGGTTACAGTACGGACTGCAATTCATGAAATCTGGCTTGAACTCTCAGGTCTCCAACAATTTTAAGCACTATCTCTTGCAAGGCATTTAATACCTGGGCACCTTGGGCATCTGAATTTGGGCAGGGAGAGGGACAGGAAGGGGGGAAGCAAAGAGGAAAGGGAACAGTCAGCACTTTCCCAGTTGGCTTTTCTGTTATCAAGTAATATTTATTTTATTCCAGTAATACAACACTACAGATTAGTACCAAATCACAAACACTGAATCATAATTCCGGATCCATCCCTCTGTGTTACTGTTCCCTAAGCCCAGAAGGTATGCATTTTCAAGTGTTTGTCCTGAAAAAAATAGATGGAAGTGTGCATTGGGCACAGCTGGCCAAACAAACAGGCCTTTTTAAGAGCCTGTACTGTGAGCGACAAAGCAAGTTAATTCGAACAGCAGGTATTGTGGAGTAGGTTTGACCCACAGTTTATAGCAAATTAAAGAAAAGCAATGAAGTCTCCTGTAAAATTCCTTGGGAGTAGGCTACTGCCCCCTGTCTGAGTACTTGACTCACACAGAAAATAAAATAAAGTTTACTGGTCTTAAAACAAAACCCTCAAAGGAACACCCCTGGAATTCAATCCACTCAGGCCAGTTCCTCTCTCATCCTGCAACCAGGCAGCATCTTAAAAGAAAACTCATGCTTGTCCCAGCCACTTCCCACTTTGCATATGGGTAACCACAACTCACCTACGGTCCTCAGATTTGGGGATGGGGTTGGTGCAGCGTTGGCTGTTATACTTGGCCACATATTCACATTGCTTGAAGGGGGCAGTCTTGTCCTCCAGAACGTGTCTAATACAGAAGGCGTAGCCGTTAAGTCGCCTCTGCTTGCACAGTTTGGGGCTATACGAGCACAAGGGCTTATTGTCAACCTCAGAGAAGTGTATGTGTTTGCCTTCATACATCACGTGACTCTATTCCTTGTGAACATCAGCTAAAAAACCAAAATATTAAGATAAATTACATGAGAAAAAATGCATTCAGTTCTAGATTTTGTGTTTCATTTTGGCAGGAAGGAGGGACCCAGAACAATACCTGATTTTAAATCTTCTGTACCATATCAATGTTAAGAGAGAGCTCCAAGGACACCACTATCCTGGAATGATGATGAGTCAAGATGAAGCAGATTGTCTAAGGAAAATATCAAAAAGGTCAAAGTCAGTCAGAATAAAATAGATATTATTACTGCTTAATAAATGGACAAATGTAGCCACTAAACCTGTGGTTCAGCTAGCATCCAATAAGGCAAATCCACCAGCACAACAGCTTTTAATCAGTAGTCACAGATCTTTGGAAACCCTGAAAAGAAATTATTGAGGGGGGGAGGGCAGCGGGAGGCTACTGCCGCCACACTTAAACCTGTTAAACAAAACTCCACTCATCTACCAGAAAGTGATTAGGAGCTACAAGTTAGAAAAGGTTAAGTGTCAGATTAGATCACTTGCTTTCAGGAATCAAGTTGAATGATGATTAACCCATTTGATTGCAGAGGTTTTACTTCAAGTACCTTTGCTTACAAAAGTGCTGACGACTATCCTTGCTCTGCAAAATTTTAATTTCATCAGGCAGTGCAAGAAAGCTTTTTTTTTTTTTTTTTTTTTTTTAAGAAAAGCTTTCTTTACCACATCTGATGAACAGTCTTCAGATCTTGTAGCTGCCCACAGCTTCTGCAGGCATCAATATGCAGTCCTTCCTGAGGTCAACGTGGTTCTTCAGAGCTTTTCCTACCTTACTGTATTTATTTTAGGTAAAGGCAGGCATTATTAATGTCAGAGGCAGTACTCCCATCGATGCCAGGAGGGCTGAAATGTCATTTCAGCAAGAGACTGGGGTTTTTTTTCCCCCTAAAATAGACTCCTACAGTGCAAAAAAATAACAAATCCAGGCAATCATAAGGTACTTTCCCATTTCCAAACACTATGGGTTCTTTTGCAATCACCTTTAAAAAAAAAACACCACAAACTAAACAAAAAACAAAAAAACAACACCCTCCAACCCAAAGCAGCTTCAAACAACATTAACAGTACACATATTCTGCAGCTACCCTGCTACACCCAGCTTAGCCTGCAAAAATCAGCTTTTATTCAGAAAGGCCATCCTGAAGCACTGGAATAAACTCTTTTGAACATGGTATATTCAGTACTCAGTTCAGTTTTGTATGTGTCATATACCAAGCAAAGGAATATACATAGAAGTAATATTCAGGAAATATGTAATAAAGTAGAGGCATGTGACTAATGTATAGATTACCACCTCAATCATTTTACTTGTTCCCAAGGTCCAAAATGGCAAGAACACGATTGCAAGGAGGGAGCCTACATGGACCTTGCAGGAAAGATGCAGTTTCCGTTTGTGAAGGTACAAGCCCTCACTTCCTGCTGTACAAAAGCACCTTGAGAAAATGACAAGCACTATGGCACTGGGGGATCTAGAAAAGCAACTTTAAGTCACTAGGGAAAACCAAAACATCCTATCACACCTCTAACAGTAAAGTGCATAAACCAGGCCTTTCCTTAGCATATATCCAGCTGTAGACACAGAAGGAAAGACCAGTAAAAATTTTAAAACACGCTTAAAATTCTTGAAACAGTTTTATATGCACACGTGCAGTACACACAGCATACAGAACGGAGACACACGCTACAAAATGCAACTAGCACAAGTGACCTGATTAATCATTTGACAATAATAAGCATAATTTCGTGTTTCCTCTTCATACATATAGTTCCCTTTCCATGCACACATGCAAACACACATCCCCGGGGACAGCGGCCTCACTCTGTTTACACCGGATAGCCACCACACAAGCACAGATGTCTAATACAGTTCAAATCACCTTTCCCAACTTCTCTCAATGCACAGAAGCATATGAAAGTATGGACCACATACAATATATTTTAAATTAATCATTGGAGTATGACCCTTCACAACATATCAGTCCCAAGAACAAAAAAGTTCATTGTCGGCTGTGCCTTTCGAAAACACAGAATGGGAAGAGGGCACTATCTTTTCTTTAGCACGCTGAGAACTAAATAATCCTTTCAGGCACCTTTGCTAAGGCAGATACTGACATACACTTCAGTATTATCCAGCAGCAATGTGAAAGAAAGACATAATCCCACGGTGGCATGCCCAACATGGGAGTTGTGACCTGGGTTTGGGCCCCATATGTTTGAGAGACAGCCTCCTCCATTACTATAGCAGCAAAAATAATCAAATGAGTCTTAACTAATTGCATCTCATACACGCAATGAAGCTGACAGAAAGCCTTTTGCTCTGGAGTCTGCTCCTCCTGACAGTTAACCAAAGCTTGTATTTGGTGGCACACCGAACAGGATAAAAAACTTGAAAGAACAAGTGCATCTTGTAGGTGGGGTGACTCACATGCTGCTCTCTATTTCTTTCTGGTTTATTTACCACCTTCTTTTAAGCTACTACTATAATGCTTTGCAGAGTTTTTGATGGATCAATGACCTTCTCTTTTGCACAACATTTCTTTTCTGAAGGTTATCAAGCAACAGACCAAAGAAAACCATTCTGAGGAACTCTTTCCAAAGTAAACAGCGAGAAATGCATACCTGGTGTGCCTCCGTTAAGCTTCTGTAAAGAAACTGCTCCACAGTTCCCAGCCACTATAATCCTGGATTTATTCTTGTGCCCCCGGTCTTATTTTTGGATTTAACTCATAATTAAGTCTTATTTTTGCATTTAACTTGACTGTGTCAAGGCAGGCATAGTATTTCACTTCCCACTTGTCTGAAAGACACGGGGCACAAGTAAAATGCCATATGAAACATTTAAGTAAAAATACTGACAATAATCCTCAGGAAAACCAATGACCTTGAACATGAATTTTTGGGTCTATATATACACTAAGAGAAGCTCATGTAAATATAACTATGTTAAAAATCCTGATAGGAATCAATTAGCGCAACTACAGTGCAATGAACAAAAAGAAAGCTAATACACCTAGAAGCCAATGTTATATTAAAAAAAAAAACTACAGCACTTCTCTCAGACTTGCAATTATATCTTTATTGGTACATTCCTACACAGACTGCCCGTAAGATAGTGGCACTATGTTGATACCCTGCCAGGATCAGAGACTGAAGTTGTACTTAATCTAAAAAGAGCTTTTTCTTTTTACTTCCATAGCTTACCATATATATCTATAAAAATAACAAAGACTTTTAAATCTATTGACTACCTTTAATGTCATGCAGTATTTTATTTTGAACAAAATATACAGGGGTTCTTAACAGAGCTCTTTGCTGCTACATAAAAAGTAGCACAAGCATGGAATATGCACATGTTGCTTAACTGAAAAGAACTGAAACTACACTTGGCTGAGTAGTGGGTGGGGGAGAAATTATTTTTGTCCCACAGGATTCAGTAAGAGATGACGGAAACATGGACTTCCCCTGGAAAAATCAAATGCTTAAGCAGCTGTACTTCACTGCAAAAATATCAGTGTACAAAACTTTCTGGAAGCTGTTTTGGGTTTTGCATGTATACTCGACATTCAAACTGTAGAAAGGTTCAACAGAAACATAATTTATGACTGCATATGCTCAAACTAGCTTTAGCCAAAGCCCGTGAATGAGAAACCAGAGGCTGCTTCTTGAGGAACCTAGATTTTCCCTACACAACTGGTGCTAAATAAAAGATTTTGAGCTAGTCAGAAGCAACAGGGCAAAAAACCAGAAGAGAATCCAAAAATGTGTGCCACTGCCAAATGATGTAAGACATGACTGAGGTTTAAAAAATCACGCTAGCGGATAAGATGAATATAGAATGGTTGTATATCAAATCACACAATATTAGAACTAGGGGTATTTGATGAAGCTAGTAAGAGACTGACTTTAAAGAATTCCTCATTTTTACTACTCACAGGTAGTGAACTGCTGGAACATGCTGTCACAGGAGGCTATGGAAGCAGACAGTATCATCAGGTTCAAAAAGACAACAGAAAAGTTTATAGACAATAGGGACAAAGTGATGTACCTGCTAGCACCCCTAATTTAACAACTATGGATGGTGGAGGAGTAAGAGAAGAAAACACTGAAAAGTGGCTGGGCTTTCATCCTCTTGCTGAATAGCATCACTTACTCCTACAACCCAAGACAGAACACTAGGTTCGATCGAGCCCTCATCTGGCCCAGCTGGGTATTTCTTACATTCTTATGAGGTTACCACTAACATTTGTAATTCAATAACACATTCATTTCTCCCCTTCTCCCATTTTTTATTCCTGAGCAGCTGACTGGAAGAAAATATCCTCCCTCTGGTGAAAGCCCTATATTAGACACGTGAAAAGCAACAAACAGCATCCCAGCAAGGCTTCATAGCAAGGACAGGCAGGACACAGCACAAAGCCATGATCTGCGACACCATCACTTAGAGCAGAGCTACTTGTCCTGCTGAGCGCAGCCACTGGTGGTCCATAAGACAACAGAAGGTGGTTTGCAAAGTGACTGTAAAAAGAGAAATGAAAGACTTAAATACACACAGGTACACACCTGTGCAACCGTCAGTACCTGCTGTCAGGCATAGGAAGAAGCCAGCTCCCAACTGCTTTTAGTACTGGCAAGCAGCGTAATCAGTTCCCTGGCAGCACACATCAGCTCCAAGACAACAAAGCTGTAGCTCTGCACCCCACAGGCCCTCTCCCAGAGCAGTTAAACAGTCCTTGGAAGAGGCTGGGAAACAGTGTAGCAGCAAACTTTGGGAGGGAATCTTTGCTAGACCACACTGAGTATCCGCGTTATGTCACTTGGTAACCTGACATCATCTGTAGTCTAGCTAGAAGTTAATCACCTAGTCACTACTAGAAAGCCCAAAGCTTTATAGCCCCAAAACTCAATCAGTAATTTTGAGAAAACATCTTGCTGAAAATATTAGAATATTTTAAATCACGTGGGTTGGATACATTCTTAAATGCGTGCTCAGAACTTGACATTCAATGTACGTAAGACTGTTTTAGGCAATGGAATCCCCAAATGCATTGTAAATTGCAAGGCAATTACATGTCAGTGGTTAAAAGATGTATAATTAAGAGGACTGAGCTCAGTTTCACACATTGCACCCAAACAAAAGCCACGATTAAAGAGGTCTTAACTGTGTTGCTTCACATTTGCTAATACTAGCGCAGATTTCACGTTAAATTGCCTGGTGTGTTCATGACATCTCACAGACAAGGTACAATCACCTACATGTGCTTCTAAAACCATCAGCTTGCAGCCAGAAGTGGAACATGTATCTCCAAGAACCTCAGCTTTTCCACATACACAAATAGGATAAATAGTATGATTCCTCAGCTCGACCAAGAAAGAACAATTCCCGCCATTGCCGCTGTCTGAGCCTTTTGCTGAGGCTAACAGTAAACACATATAGATTTTAAGATGTTTGGGCAACACAGAATTTCATCCACTCAGAGATGAACAGAGATCATACAAATCATTGCAAAAAAGACAAGCATTTAAAGCTTTCTGTCAGTATTAGTAAAAACAGTATTATTAGAGAGAAATCAAAAACATTCCTTTTTTCTGTTTCATACTAAGAGACTTTAGGGAACTAGTACCCCTCTGTGAAGTGCTCTGTTCTATCAAGAGAAGCTGCACCACATCTAATTGTGGTCAACATCAACACCACAAAGTTGTAACTTCTGTCTCTGTTCTGTGATCTAACCATAACTTTGGCTTAGTTCTGGTCATTTAACAGCTCAATTCTCTACTGCGCTCAGCTACCAAACCAAGCCTGCTGTAATTCTGGACACAAGAGTCTTTTTGTTAATAAAAGCATCCGAATTGAGACAGAAAACACTGGGAAGCAACCAAAGGCAACTACAGGAGTTCCTGTAGGGAATACTTTTATTAATTAGAGTACAATCCTTACTCAAGAAGACCTCTGAAGAGCCCCGCACAAGCCAACACTGCACACACATTCAGGTACCCTGACAGATCAAGGCACTTAACATGTTAAGATCTTACCAGACATTTTTAGTTACCACCTGGAATCATAGTTTGGACTACTTTTTTCATATGTTAAAATCCACCTAAGACAGAAGCAGCAACTTTGTCCCCATTCTGCCTTTTTAGAAAGCTTATTACTTCAATTCTGCAAAAGGCAGTTTATTATTGCATAAGGATGTCTCATATATTAACAGAAAAGCAGCAGTATATTTTAGACAATTCTGGTAACCTAAATTATGCTTCAGAATAAAATGCACTACATGTGGGATTAAATTTAAGTACTATTCCTAATAATAGTAATGGCTAGAGAATTTACAGACTTGTAACAAGTTTCAATCAACAGCAGAAAACATAATTAAGAGGAGGGAAAAAGCTCTTTTTGTTCCAAAACTGAACAGGTCCTTCTTTTTATTTTCCTACACAAAATGAACTTTAGCAGGAATTTTAATTTCAGGTGATTCAGTCATCCAATACCTTAAAGAAAACATGACAAAGACAGCCCAAAGCCTAAAGAACAGCAAATGTTTAAGACTCTAGGAATTTTAGAAACTTCAAAGGATTTCTAAAGAGAAAAATGTTAAGTAGGAAGATTCGTAACTGTCGCTAAGAGCACGTTCCTATAGATTTCAATAAAATAATTTCCTCAGCATGACTCTTCATGACCTAAGGTTCAAGACGGGCTCCATATCTGTGGAAATCTATTCAAGCAGAAGATCTCAGGCCCCAATCCTGCAATCACATTCTCACAGGCAGATTCTCATGCTTGCACAGAAGTACGCTTATTTTAATGTGGCTATAAAGAGGCCCAGGTTTCGCCACGGCAAACAGGGCCGCAAAAAGGCGGCCTTCAGATGCAGCAACAAATGGAACATTTAGTCCATTGCAACATTGCAGAAATGCACCATATAACATTACCTCGAATTATCAAAACCCTGATCCTGAGAGAAAGCAGAGACTAAATATACCACAGCATACCTTGCATCTGTACTTGGGGGAAAAAAAAAAAAAGCTCTACGTCCAAGTCTTTTATTTATTCAAATGACAAATAATGTGCACTTGCATAAGAGGTTAAACAAAAACCTTAGTCTTATTTTTAGTCCCAATACTGCAAAGACAAACAAGCTTATTTCCACACAATATAGGAATATAATTCTTGCTTCAGTGGGAATACTCAATAAATAAAATAAAGCAGTAGAGCTCCTCACCAAGCAGCCTTTTAGCAGTTAAAAGCTATCAAAGTTTCAATATGATATTACAACAAATTTGTGCCTCCTGAGGATTTACCATACTGCCAGAATACGGTACATGCAACTCTGTAGGACCAGGCCCTATGTACAAATTCATTCGCTCACCATAAAAATATTGGAACATCAAAATAACTCCCAATAAGTAAACTTCAGGTTGCATTCTGTAGATAATTTAGCTTTACAATAAATAAAACTTGTCTGATATACGTGTATATTACCAAAAAAATCACATAAAGGGCTGAAGACAGCTGCAAAAATGTCACTAGGTTGTTAAGTGACAGCTTGATACAACACGAGCGCTGCGGTTCAGCAATCAGCAGCGGTACCTGGTGGGTATGGCCTCAGCGTGAGACACTGCCAGTACAGGGGTGCCCATAGCCGGGGGCACTCAACGACAGCGGAACCATTCACTGCCCTAAATTTGCCAATTTTCTTTTTAAGTCTACCAATCCTCAAAAACTGAGAGCGGCCTTAAAATAAACCTGCATCGTATGTTGTTAAGTAACAAACTTACAACTAAGTATAGATCTACATATTTCAATCAGATGGTATAAAATAAGGCTTTAAGGTAAGCGTTACTGTCATTTCCAAAATTCATTTGAGTTTACTTGTACAAAGCCGTTAGCATTTTGAGCTAAAAGACCCACTAAGGAAGGTTTGACCAAAACTAGACACTTCCCGCATTAGAAACCGGAGCTACTTCACCTGTGCGGGGTGAAGCACGTTGGTGGGTTTTCCAGTGGACTCACTTCACAACTACCAGACGTTCTTTTCCCTGGAAAAAAAGGAGCCTTTCATTTTCAGTCCTGGGGGGCAGCGGCACCTCACAGGCGACCCCCACCCCCCACCCCAGTAGGACCCTGGCCCATGGGGACAGCTAGGGTCCCCCTAAGGGGGACATGAAGAGGGGGCCAGGGCCCAAGTCCAGACACCACCCTCGCTGAGGCGACCCCTTCCCCTGGCTGGAGGACCAGCGGGGCTGTTGCCTCCATCCCGCTGACACCAACCGGGCCTGGGACATTGTGGGTGGCCGAGGGACCCCGGCCCGCTCCCCGGTGGGGGTGAGGTGGCTGCCAGTCCCGGCACATGGCGGGGTGCAAAGGTGAGGCCGAAGCAGCCCCTCACTCCCAGCTTTAGGGGCCGGTCCGGGGCCCCCATGTGCCGGCAGCTTTCGTTATGCCGCGCGGG
>VZSF01001076.1:156967-184285 GCA_013398295.1 Chionis minor
CGCCGCCCTTCACCTCCCGGGCAAAGGCACCGCAGCGCCGCGCCCCGACCCTCCCGCTGGGCCCCGGCGACCGTCTCACCCCCCTTCGGCGCTCCTCTCGGCGCCCGAAAGCCTCAAAAACCCCCCCGGCTCCCCTCACCCCCCGCTGCGGCCTACACCACCCCGGCCGATCCCCGGCCTCGCTTAGCCCGCCTCCCCGCCCGCCCTGCACCCTTCGCACCGCCTGCCGCGCTACGCGAGCCCGGGGATGCAGGCCGGGCCTGGCTTACCTTTCCAGCTGCTTTTTTTTTCTCCTCTCTCTCCTCTCCCCCCTTTCCCTCTGTTGGGCTGACAGATCAGAGTTTCCTCCCCAGCAGAGGGACTGGGAATGGGCTCGGGCTCTGTGCTGAGGAGCTGCTGCCCCCCTGGCTCTGAGAAGATCCTGCTTTTTGTGGGGAGGAAGCTTTGGGGGCTCTTTATTATTTTAAAACTACAAAGTGCTCAGAGGGTAGGTGATTATTAAGGGGAATCCCTGAATATATTCTCCAGCAAAGAAGGCAGGGCTGCTGGGGCTGCTCAAGAAGAGAGCCAGCAGCCTCCTACAGCACCACTACAGGCACTGAGAGGACATAACATCAGAGAGCGGCTCCTCTGCCCTCCAAAACAACAACTTTCCTACCATCTTGGAGGTAGTAGAGAGGGAGAGAGGGAGGGGGAAAAAAGTACATAAGGTTTTTATAAAGTGTCAATTTAGGGGAGGGAGCCAAATGGCCAAAAAAATTTTTTTTTATCATTTATATGACTTTTTCTTTTAAATAAAAATAAAATACAAAGGCGTGTGGCTGAAGAAATAATTTTCTTTATAACCTGTTAAGATCAGCTTTCTGGGGAAAAAAAACCCACGAGGTATGGTAAAAAAATATATTTTTAATAACTTTGTTTTTCTTTAAAAAATTAAAAATTTGTATTTTTTTGCTGTAATTTATAAAGTTGTTAACTTTTTTGTCGTTGTGTGATAGTTGTAAAAATTAGTGTGTAATTGTGAAAGTTAGTATAACTTTTTATTTTGGTACTGGTACTCTCAGAACAGCTGATACTGATGTGCGATAGCTTGGCATAACTGTACCATTATGTCTTTCTCTCTCAAGGCATTGCAAATAAAACTGAATGTACAGGTAGGAAAAAAATGCCTTTTTTTTTTTTTTTTTTTTTTTAGGGGGGGCCATTTAAAAAAGCAAGGGGGGTTTTANGTAGGCCATGTAGAAAAGCAATGGGGGATTTAATGCAAGTGAGTGGAACCTGTGATATGTATCTGAGAAATTCTGCTAATCTGTCATAAATTTAGCATTGTCTGCCCTTCAGGATGGGATGTGAAAAAATAAAGCTCATAGCAAGAAATTTGGAGGCGATAGTTGAGTTTTGTTTTTAATGCTTTCAAAGCACTTTGCAGCCTTCTAAAATCTGTTTTTTATTCTTTTTGAGTTACTGTTTTGATTTGGGGGCTTTATTCCTGATACTTATGAATATTGTTATTTCTGACTTCTTTACAAAGTTGAGAAATGCTATAAATTTATACCGCAATACCTTGTAATATAAAATAGTCGTATTTTTCTTTGTTGCGGATGTTTTTATTAGATGGTAAAAAATACATGAAATTCTGTCAAAACAATTTGAGATGCTGTGGTGTATCTATAGGTGAAGACACTGGTGACTGTATTCAGCAGACCTATGATAATGTTTCTTGCAGTAGGATTATGCACAGCCCTGTTCAGGGATGAGCTGCAAAGATGCCTTTTTATTTGTCCTGAAGGAAGAGGAAATAATTAGGAAACTAACGCGCTATACACTTAAAAAAAATGTATTTAAGTTTTTTCCATTGTAAAAATTATTCAGGTGGTATACGCTAATTGAACTGCAGTCAACCTCTGCCCCTCTTCTGTCAAATATGAAATATGTTGGTTTAGCTCAGTTACTCTAATCTTCAAAAAAAAAATTAAAAATTCCTGAATTTAGATACATTCCCTTTTCAAAACATACTTTGTGAGTTTGCGTAGCTAGTATAGTGAGCGTAGTTTGTGTGTTTCTAGTGGGTTTTTCATTTAAATAAATTAGTTTGAATTGAAGTATAATTAAAAGTCAGATGGTCTTTGTGTCAAGCTATTTTTTGTTCAGCAGGAATTTTTTAAAATTATGGTTAGTCTACCTAGCGCATTTTAATAATGCAGAGTGTTGCATTCTATGGAGTTATTGCATGGAAGGTGTTTTTCTGTATCAGACTATTAATCCATTAAATTCAGTATTCTGCTCTGACATTAGAAAACCAAAAAATAATCAAATATGTTGCTCCTATATCATATTTTAAAAGATTTTGTATTTTGTATAGAAGTAATGCGATAATTAGGATACTTCATAATCTCACCAATCATTATTGTGTGTGTTGGAGTATGAAGTGTAATAATTCTTTTTGTAAGGTATGTAGACAAAAAATACTTTTATATTCTATATCTAAAATTTATTACAGGAATGACAGGGATTGCAAATGTTGGTCATATATGGGATGATTAAAAAAACCCCAACCTTTTGAAATGCTACAAATAAATTCTCTCGATGGATTCAGAAATTCAACAAATGCAGCATAATCTACTATTTCCTTTCCTTTTATTCTAAATAAATAAGGAACCAAATTCTCGGACCCCAGTTTTGCAAGTGCTTGCAGGCCTAATCAATAATTCAGAAGTGTTTGAAGAATCACTCAATACTTACTTGCATAAAACTTTCACCGAGTCGGTAGGGTTTTGCTAGAGTACCGAATTCAAGTTTCTGCACTAAGTGATGTCTTGTGTCTAGCACTATGTTAAACAAGAGAATTGATCCCTTTTAACTGTAATTCAGTAGTTCAGTATAATTGAACTATAATTCAAGTTCTCTTTATTGCACTATTAAAAAATTTTTAGTGTTTTCGGAAGAGACCTAAAGAGACTCGGTATAGACCATGAACAACTGGTCTATACTAAGTCTTTCTGTGGTACTCTTGGGAATATCTGCACAGCACGCTGAGGGGTATCATAGTATTTTATTATTTTTTTTTTTTAATGGGATGCAGATGATACAACACGTTAGAGAAATGGCTAAGAGAGAACCTGGACACTGAAATGATATTAAACCCTTTCTTTGGCTTATGCGCTTGACTCTGCAGATACTGACTTTAATCGGATTACTTGCATGCCTAAATTTAAACACGCATCACAGTAGCATTACACATTTTGGTGACATCCTGAGATCTGTTTGATGTGTGTTAATTGCAAAGCCAGAAGCTTAATAGTAAGAAAAAGGAGAAACATTTTGAATCTAGTTTGGTATAGGAAAACTGAAACGGAATATTTTTTTGTGTCTTGTACTGAAAAAAAAAAAGACTATTTTTAAGGAGGACAAAATAAAGAGGAAAAATTCACTAGATCTTAGTTAGTTACATGGACTATTGCATAATCATTCAACAGAGAAACTAAAATCTGTACATTATGGATGGAGGAATTTATTTAACAAAACTTTGTTTATTTACCCGGGAGGATTAAAAGGATGTACTTTTCAGTAATTTAGTAAAAATTGCAAATATTATTATAATTATTTTGCTGACAACAAAGTGTTACACAGTAACACCCTAAAGGAGCAAAGTTTGCTAGCTTTAGTAATGCAGAATTAAAAGAAGATTTTTTTAAAAAAAGATTTATTTTTATGGACAAAACTCTTCTCTTAAGTTGGGAGATGCATCATAGAGTAGAGCAGTACTCTGAAATTATGTTGGAGAACAAACTGAACTCCGAGACTCCTGTATAGGGACAGTGCATAAACCCAAAACAAGAAACAACCTGTGTACAACATGAAGAATTGTATTCTGTAAATTCTGTTTCTTCGTTACAGAATAGGTCTGTCTGCCTCGACTTTTAAGTGGCCGCATCCCTGGACCAACTGCTCCAGCCAGTAAACGTGTTGTATGCTTGAGCAGAGAGTGGTGGAAGAACACTAATGTTCCCTAAATCACTGGTTGCTGGCTAATGAGGCATGCTTCGCCGATGTGTCTCACTGGTATTAGCAGTGAGACAGAGGGCAGTGACACAGTGAATAAGCTTTGTGAGTCTTAATAAAAGTAATGGAATAGATGCTTTAAGTTGTATATGAGTTACTGGAGGAGGCTGCATCAAGAAATGAACCTTGACTCTCTCCCAAGGTCACATGCACCCCAAGTGCAGACCTTTAGGAATTTCTGGAGCATGACTTAGGCTCTGTGCATGTGGTGAAGAGTCTGGGGTTTTAAGCAAACAGTGTTGTAATGTCAGCATCTTGCTATTATTTCCATAATAATTATTATTATTGTTATGGAAAGATACATACATTCTGAGGAAACAATTCCAGTGTCTTCAAATGCTTGTGAAAGAGATCAGCAATTTATTTAAAATGCAGGTCCATATGAAGGGGAGGAACAACTCGTAAGTGTCTAGATGTTCATTATAGACTTTCATATATAGAGCTATGTTTGTATAGAAGATCTTGTCTTTAGGCATTTAAGCACTGAAAAGGGTGACAAATTAAATAAAAACAAAAATTACGGTTAGATACATTCTTCTAAGCAATGTCTTGAGCAGCAGTTTTATGTGGTCTTGGTTTATTTAATTGTTGTAGGTTCTGGGGTCAAGCTAGCCATTAAAGCCTAGCATATTAGTATTATTGAAAAATGCTTATTCTTATTTTTCAACAATTTTTTAACATGGAAATTTTTTAGCAGTGGTTGTCTCTAGTATATCTGAATTTCAGTGACCCCGTCTGCTGCAGTAGTATGTATTTGATAACCAGCATGCTTTTTGCTACTTTGAATGTCAGAGTCCCTACACTAAAAAAACCATTGCCTACATTCTGAGGATTTTTCTCAAGCAAATGCACCCAGATAATGGCATAAATTCAGCTGCTAAACTTTTTCAAACCCGTGTTTTAGTGTACTCCTACATGGCAGATAGCACAGCTGAAAGTATAGGACAAACCATATGTAGAACAGAGTAATTTTGCTTTCTTTCATGTAAAGTCATAAATACTAGCAAAGCAACACAAAGCACAGGTGACCAGCCTTGTCTTCCGCAGTCTTAGGGGCTTCATTAAAGGTTATTGGAGCAATGGGAATTTTGCCGTGCATTTGAGTAGGAGTACAGTTGCAGAAGTATTTAACCAGTTGGGAGCAGACATATGCTAGTTATTGCATAATATAATTAATTGATAGTGAACTGTACTGAAAATAATTAAGACTTAACTAATCTGTTCTTCATTATCAATGGGTATTTTAATCTGCATTAAATAAATGGTATTGTCTTCCTAAAGCTCAACAAAGACAAAATAGTAAGATTATTAATTGTCGGAAGGTTGTCCAGAGTACACGACAGGCATCTGTGGAGACTTCTTTGAGTAGAAGACAAATGGATGGAATAAACTGTCCCAGCAGAATGCTCTAATACAGATGTGTTTTACTAGGAAGCCCACCATTAATTCAAAGTATAGTATTGTATTTTACTATCTGCTTCTGTCTATTGGTATTTCATTAACTGTAGTTGTAGCAGTTAAAAAGCTACACAGTTTATCACCAGTCCTTCTTTCTGCTATTAGTTGGGTTGTTTTTCATTTACATTACAGGTTAGAGTAGGTTTTGGTCATTGCTGCAAATTGGAAAGATGAGAATTCCCGCTCTAGACCAGATCAGGGATCTCTTAGTCTTCTCAGCATAGCCAATACAAAGCGCTTCAAACAAAGGTGTGGAATATCCTGTGATGGATAATTCAGAAATGAAAAGCATGCAGGACAGGATTTTTGAAAAATAGTTAGAGTTGAGCTAACATCAAAGCGTAAGGCTTAATTAGTGTCTGGGGTCAATAGATCCCAGTGGATTTTGAAAGTTATTTGTTATACATGAAGCTTTTTGCTCTTAGTATGTTCTTTTTGATGCATGGTGCTCATCTCTGATCCATTTCAAACATAGACACCGGGGTATGGAAGGTGACAGGAAGAAATAAAATTCTTTCTTTGAAATACCAGTTAAGTATATTCAAAATTCAGTATTAGCGTGGAAGCGAGGAGATGTCTCTACCAGCTATTATGTCTTACTACACAGAGGCCTCTCAGCTTCTCGGCGTTAGGTGCTGTGAATGGATGCTTGCGTGTAGCCGGAGGAAAATATTTATTAACAGCATTCAGCATGGGAGGCTTTGCTGATGGTGGAGTCACTCAGAGTTTCAATTGCAAGGTTTTATATACGTTGCTTATGGCTCTCTGTGCCGTTTCTGTTGTGCGGAGCTGTGGGGATTTGGGCATACCCAGGTACTTTGGGACACATTGCTGGCATCATTCCATCAGCTAAAATGCATCACTGTCTTTTGGATAAAACCTCACACGACAGAGAGGACCATGACTTGTATAAGCCCCCCCCCACACAGCAAAGGAGTCTTTGTGTTTGTTTCTGAACAGAGTTTTCCTTGTGACTAAAATTCAGTTTCATTCCCAAAGGCACTTGTGCCCATTTAACATTTTATGAATAATAATAATTATGTAAATAGCTATTAATAAATTAATAATAGGCCGTGTTTGGTTTTTTTAAACAGGAATTGAAAAACTGCTTCTTGAGCAAGGCAACTTCTCAGATAACTCTGGGAGAACTTGCCCCATAAAACATGTTCTTGTACTCCTGATAAAAAGCTTGCTTCAGTTGTCAGTGAAGTCCTTAACTTTTAGGTGCTCTCCATAATTCCCCACTTACTTATTGCTAATTTTTTTCCCCATGATTGTAGTCACAATTAAGTCCTTTTCTATCAGTTTGCTTATTAGCACTTTGTCTGTGCCCTGTCAGTGCCTTGAAAGAGTCAGTCTTTCAACCCTTCATCACTGAAGGTGATTTCATCTAATTGCATATTCGAAGGACAACACAACAAATGATTATTAAGAGACAGTCTTGTTTTTAGGAGAGGATGTTTTGGCTTAGCTATTGTTTGTGGAGTATTTTATGAGGAGCAGGCCTGTGGGGACAGGGATGGAGATGAGGTTTTATTGCCTTTTTGCTTTGGATTAAGGCCAACACCAGGCTGCTTTTTCTTTAGCTCTATGAATCTGAGCTCCTTTTCTATCAGCTTCAACAGTAATATAGAGCGCGTCCCCCAGCCAAGCAGATAGCAGACACTGTCTTGCAAGAATCTATCAGCCTCAGAGGAGGCATTGATCCCCTGTCTTTTACTTCCTGGGGAAATGCTACAGACACTTCCTTTTCTGCCTTGAGCTATGTTTCAAAATACCTTAAAAAAAGTAAGTCACTTATAACTATTTTTATGAATGGCCTAGTTTTGTTGGCCATTTCAGAGTCTTGCTGAGAACATACCGCAGTTTGACTTCACTTCCATTTGCGACCACATTGTCTGGTTTCTTTTTATTGAAGCAGCTCACTAAATTGCCCAGGATTTAAAGCATCCCTCTGGAACTGTAGGGATGTACCCACGGGATGCTGCTTCTTCCAGGAAGATGGCTATTGAACAGGGATTTTAAAAAAATTTTTTTCTTTGTTTTAAAAAAATCACAGCTTTAGATGTATATGCTTAAAGCTGCAGTATTTTGACAGAGACAAAGTTTGTTTCTCTTTAATCTGACTGGTAATGTTAGTGTTCTCTTTAATCTGACTGGCCTAAACTTGCCTGAAAATGGAAGTGCGTAATAGGGTTATGGGAAAGTAATGGAAGATGGGCGAGGAGGACTGTAAATGTGCTCAAGTGACTTGCACGTGGGGTGCTGGAAAACCATACATATCACAGTAACTGTTTTGTTTAGTCTTACATGCTCAACAAGTGGAACATCTGCACTGAGGTAACATAGGCCTGTGATGGACTCAGGGCACTCTACCGAACATGCCCGGGATTCCTGCCCTGCTGTTGAAGATGATCAAAGCACAGTAAAAAACCTATGCCTGCTTGAACCCTTGAAATACAGGCGAGAACAACAAACCTGAGCTCTCACTAACAAGGACACTCTCGCTCTGCGCTGCCTGTGTCCCCCCTGCTTGCGTGCCTCTGCCCGGGTGCTGCTTTGGAGATCCCCCCGTCTGCAAGGTATCGAGATTAAATTTGTTCTTTGCCTTTTATCCACGGTTTTGAGGTTGTTCCTGCATCCTGGCTGTGTCGGCTCGCGCAAGGGTTTTAACTTGAATTAACACACCCTTCTCCACTCCCCACAATCTTCTGCTGAAGACAAGACAACATAAAGGCACGGTTTAAGCTAAGCCATGTTTGCGGTTAATTGCTTGCACGCAAGAGCTATGTTTAAACAGTGCTATGCTGGTAGAAGGGGATACTTAATGACTAAGCCCATCCATCTCCCAGACACGTACCTGTTCTTTTTCATGCTGTCTGTGCAAGCAGGGGTGTATAGGAAGTGAGATGAAGGCTACCAGACCGTAACTGGCAATGCAACCAATGAGAAATTCTGCCAGTTGGCCACCAGGTGGTACTAAGGCTACATTTGGGGAAGTAAATCTCATTCAATTCTGGTCTCGGCCTTAAAATAAAGTACCATAAACTCCCTGCCCACGCCCCAGCAGTCTGGCTAAATGCACCCACGAGCATTGCATGTGGAGGTTAGCTGCATCAGCAGAACTGACCGTTCAGGCACTGCATCACCAAGCTAATAAGCCCTTACTTTAACAGTCAAGAACAATACTCGGAGCATGTTCATCTCCCATCACCCCAGCTCTTCCCCGCAGCCTGCTCATAACGCTCCGCTTTTATCTGGGGTTGCAGCTTCAGAACCAGCAAGTAGTAGCACCAACTGTAAACTTTTTAAATAAACAGAATTCCACAAGTAGCCCTTTTTTCTGTAATTTTTGTTCCAATACTTTGCCCAGTACATCACCTCCCTTCCTTTGCAGACCCCCAATATCCTTTTTAGCACTCGTTGGGCCAAAGTCCACGTGTGCGCTGACTGTCCAGCCACCAGAGCAAACAGAAGCGATAAGGGAGGGGCTGGATTGTAAACTCAGTTGATAAGAATGCCAAATCAGATTTCTCTTCACTATCTAGTTTCCAAGTAAAATCTGAGGATTTTGCTATTGTGTTGCTATTACAAAGTTTGGCTGAAAAGTTGTATACTCAGGGACTAGTTAGATGGGAAGGAGGGTAGAAACAGGACAGACAGCACCACATGTACTTGTTATCCTTTTTGTCTTTCAAGATAAGGGCTGAACACTTTTTGAATAAAAATAAGGATCTCCTAAACACACTAACTGAAGGATGCAGAGCTTTCAAAAAAACCCCCAAAAAGTAATGTGTGCCAGAACTCCCAGAGTTAAATAAGGCTATAACATTTAAGGCAAAACCAAACCTCTCTAAAGCTTTTGAACCTTTACATTCCTAGGTTTTCATCCTAGGAACCCGAGAACCAAATGTTTTACTGAACATAGGATTTAGCTACACCCTTTCCTCTTAAACCTACCATCTGTGAGAAGAGCCAACTGCCTTGCTTTTGGCGTATGTTCTCACATACATTCTTCTTTTGCTATGTCCCTGCCATAAACCCCTCCTCCTCCTAAAGGAGTAATGTTCCCCAAGGACAACATGAAGGTTTTATGCTGTACTTGGTCACACATGTGGACACACACAGTATGGGGGGGTCCTGGGAACTGCCACATAAAGAACAGATTACAGTATTTCTAGATGTCTCATTAACATACATAGTAGTATCTTTGACTAAAGTGAATAGTTGTCTTTATTTTGCACCACCAAGAGAATTGACCCCTGTTGGTAAACATTGTCCAGCATTTAAGACTTAGTCAGCTAGTGTAAGGACACCGGGCTATACCAGGATAACCAGGAAGAGTTTTCTTCCTGGGCAGAAGAAAGACAATTTTTAAAAAAATTACATGCTTGCTACTGAAAGATTTCAAGCGTGGAAGAAAAAAAGAATTTATAAAGCTAAGGCTTCTATAATAACACTCCCATGCATTCAGTATTATTCTACACTGAAAAATGTAGCTTTTCCTCATGCAAAATTAACACTTTTTAAAAATATAATAAAGTTGGAAGTGATGGCTTTATGATACCGTTTCCATTTGCATGATTCCTGGAAGGATTACTCTAAACCTTACCACCCTCATAGTCTGTTGAAGAAGCAGCTATCCTTTTCCCAAACTTACATAAACCAACGTAATAGAGGAGAGAGGTACTGTTATGAAGTAATTCTAAAGCTTAAAAAAAACCCCAACAACCACAACCAAAACCCACCACACACAATTCTTTTCCCTCCCTTTGCTGTAAGAAGATGAGTGCACAGAGAAACTATTCTGAAATCTTTTCTGTATTTGAACTGGTGTAGCTAAGGGCCTGTATCTTTTTGCTAAATATTTTAAGCAGTTCAGTATGAGGAAGCTGTGTGAAAACTGCTTTTCCTTCTCATGACATCAAAATTATTTTTATTTCCCCCGTAAGTAGTTCCCCTCCCTCAACTGAAATGAAATGGAGAAACATACAACTATCTAGAGCAGCGGCAGGTCTGAACACTGACATAAGCCAGGTATGTTTGACTCAGAAGAGGGACAACTTGCTCTGAAAGCACATTACAAAACTAGCACATTCACACTCTCACCAGTGCTTAAAATTAAGATATGTGGATACTCCGGAAGGTTACAATCTGGTATTTTTGCCATGTAGACTTGTTCCTAGCAAACCAAGACTTACCGAGTCTGAGTTGGTTACTGAGTTCTTTTCATGCAAGAAGTGTGAGCCGTTGGAATTACACAGATAATAGATTATTTGGTATTATAATTTATTTGCATACAATCATCACTGTACTCGGCCTCTGGGTACAGCAAGTTGAGTGCTGCTTGTTCTCTCAGACACAATAACAGTCCTGTACTAGTACGGGACTATTTGAACTGATGAAAATGTGAATGAAGAAAAGAAAAATACAACGACCTAGCAAATAGATTTTGAAAAAAGCATCAGTTACAGCAGTTAACTGCAACAAATACTCGGATGGAGGTGGTAGCAGTCTGATTAGTCTCTAGCAGCTGGCTGGCTCTTCTACTGCATGAGCACCTTCAACAACAGCTTTCACACACTTGGCCATTGTCTGGGATGCTCTACTGATTGAATCTGAAAAAAAAAAAATAATCCAAACACACGTTAGTGTGTTGTAACTGCTTGTTTGCAAAATTATACACACATACAATATAAGAGAGATTTAGTACAAGTCTGCATAGAAAGAGGATAAAGAAAATTGCTTAGTTGAAAATATAGTCCAATAGGCTGTGCTTTATGCAAATTCCAAAACATTTTACTGGAAAATTTTGTTTCTTTAGAAGACTCAAATGCTACATTAGCCTAGTGGAAAGCTTTTAAATGCTTCATAAGAATCTTACGGTAAAGGCTAAGTAAAACATAGTGCTGATTTCAGAATGGAAAGGCCATAATATACATACCTGTCATATAAAAGTCTTTTATTGTGAGCTGAGGCGGAACAAGAGGATCAGCAAGAAGCTGTTGCTTCACTAACTGTGGCAGGAAAGGAAAAACAAGAAAGTCAGCTTTACGATAGGACTTGTTTACTAAAGTATTTGTTTAGTCAATTCTGCACTCAGTGGAGGGCAAAGAATGCTTGTAGTACTACATACGAAGAAGGACTATTTCTTTAAAAAGCATCAAGCTCTGTAACGGCACTGAATCATGCCCAGATGCTTCAGTTTTGGTTACCTTTGACAATTCATTTGCCTGGGTGAAGTAATTAGCCTCTTCCACATCATCATATCGAACCAGGTTAGGAGATACTTCTTCTAAGCGCTTCCGTATTTCATCAAGGTTCTCGTAAGGCAAGGTCATACCAGCCAACTAAGAGATTCACAGAAAGAAATGTCATCAAGTGTAGGGATTTAATACACACTGGTTTAGATTACCAATCAATTAACATACCTAAAGTAGTATCAGGAAAAAAATCTACACTCCTGAAAACACAGACAGTTATAATGTATAAACTGAAGCAAAGTCACAGTATTCTGTTGGACTTCTGATGGCTACAGTTAAGACTTCCCCATGTTAAAAAAAACCTAGGCTGTCCTGTTTGCTATACAAAGGAAAAAAAAGGGCAAGACAAGAAGTACTTTTCTCCTTCCATAGAGATATCACTTGTACTTTCCCTAGCTTACCACCAAATGAGATAAAAGTTGATGCAATTATCAATGCACCTTGTTCCCAGTGACTAGTAAGCACATATTTGACTTTATCTAATGATACCAGATCCTGTCCTCAGAGTTCATGTTGTTTTCTTTCTAAAAAGCAAGAAACTGCATCCTCCCTCCAGTTTCCTCTAAAGCACTTCATGAAGACCTGCAGAACTTGCAGACAAAGCTTCACCCGTTACACATTCCAGTAGCATACAGCAGCTACAATATTAATGCTGTCCTCAAAAGCAAAACAGTATGATTTAACTCGCAGAACTAACAAAGGATTCAATACAAAACATTACTTCTTAAGACTCCAGTCATGTGTTTCCTTGAAAATATACCTCTTTCTTGGAAACACTTTTCAATATAAAAGAAACTTAACCTCTGAGTATACTTTTATCAGAAGCAATTTGTAACAGCAACAGTACCTCAGAGACAGCTCTAATAATTTTCCAGTCTTCCCTTGCCATCCCAGGAGGTGTTACTGCTACTCTAGTCTGCTGGGCCCTACCCTCAGTATTCACATATGTGGCTGCCTTCTCTGTATATGCTGCTCCTGGGAGAATAACATCAGCCATGGGAGCTCCCACATCCCCGTGATGTCCTAAATACATGGAAAGAGGAAACAGTACACAACCATATAAAATGCAAGTCAAAATAAAGAGAAGTCCTTTACTGACACAATACAGAATTTCTGTGTTCCCAGGAAAAAAAAAAAAAAAGTTTCTAGTGTTCACTTCAGCAGCCATATAAAGCCTATTAAGCTGACTGCTCCAAGGTCTTCCTTAGACTAATACTTTGGGGAGAACGAACAGACTACAAGCAGGAGTTCAGAACGGTAGTTCAGTCTATAGTCACTCAGCTTTGGGGGGTCCTGGAACAAGGATGCTTACGGAATGTTTGGTATAACATTTGGTGTAACAGCTGGGAATCAACACCAATTTGTCTGCCAGGTCTGGAGCTGTGCTCCAGAAGACCTAGATGGTTTATATTCCCTTATTACTCATCAACAGAGTCCCAATTTTACCTAAGAAATAGGTAACCCGTATCTCAGTTATGTGTCGGAAGTTCCATTTCTTGGCAGAAAATAAAGGCTAGAAATTGTCAAAAGGTCAGATATATTTGTAAGAATATGCCACTATTTAAGCTTTCTCTCCAGCTATTAGATAGTAACATTGCTTAATTTACACCTGCTAATTACCTTGGTAGATGATAAAACAGTCCTTTGGCAAATCCTGACGTGTTATACAACCTGCATCTGCTCCCAAAAGATACAATACTTTGGGAGGATTTTTCCTAATTGCCTCCACTCCTGGTTTGAAACCCAGATCCAAAGCAGCTACCTGGCTTGCAACCCTGTAGGAAGAAACACATTATGACTTTCAAGTTATTTCAGAATTCTCCCTCTCCCATGAGAGCAGACCTTTTTTTGACTAAATATTTCAAAGGGACACAAGAAGTCTCTTAACAGTAACAGGATAAAAATGAAGCATAAAGGCAGCTGAAAGTTGTGACAGACTATTTGACAGAATACCAGGCTGGTTTTGCATTTTGACAAACTGATGCCATTTGAAGTTTTCATGAGGAATCTCACCTATTTAAAATGGGATAGCAAAATAAAGGCAGACGTTCCAGGTCAGGGCCTAGTGGCAGGCAGCTCAATTATCATCTGGAACATCAAGGTTCACACTTCAGCTATGAATTGAACTCAACAGGCCTTTACTTCAGGGCGCTCACGTGAAAGATGAAAGACCAGCTACTGGACCATCACCTACTCTGAAGCATCTAAGACTTAAGACCACTAGTTCATCACTATTCATTTATTCACACATAAAAATACTTCTAAAAGAATGAAATAATCACTCTCATTTTCTGGCAGTCTTTTTCTTTTCCAAAGAAACAGTTCTGCATAATCAGGTGCCAGACTTAGAATTATATTCAAAAGAAAAAAATCTCTCTGTAGATAGAGTACAGATCTTTCAGTGTTACTCATGTTTGTCTGACATAGTCAGACATGTAGGTTCCAATAAGTTAAGTTGATTCTTACACTTAAGGTAGAGAAGACTGTGCACCAAAAACATGAAAAGTCAGTAATATGAAAGACTGCCAAACCACATGTAAAAAAAGGTATCGTGACTGTTCTTTCACTCATCAGTGTGAACAAACTGAACAACTAAGATCAAAAGACCTAAAATGAAAAGCTTTGAAACTTTTCTATTAACTATACAGTTAAGAAACTGCACAGTAAAAGGAATATTATAAGAAAACATACTGTTTAAATACTCTTGCTGTTTCATTTGTTTGTTTCCTCTAGCTAAAAAGCAATCATTTAGCAAGTGACGCTGGCCTGCTGTACATTCTACTGAGCACTGTGGTATGTTATTAAGCTCTCTTGTATTCTGTACCTCTAAATTTAAAGTTTAAATTCTACATTTAAATATAGTAAGTTAATAAAATCTCATGGAAAGCCTGAAAAGTTTGCCAGCTGAAGGAACCCATTTCTATTAGAAAGTTTCTGCTAGTTTGTACTTCTATTTTTTATAATCCGTACAGGCTGTAACCTAATAAGCCGCTTGCGTGTACACAAAGAAATGTGTATACATAGATTGTGGTATCTTGTGTAGGCCCACTGTGAATGAAAGTGGCTCCCAAAAAAAGCTTTAAAGCAAACCTGTGGAGGATGTTCATGACTTTCCAATCAGAACCAACACCGCTCTTAGTCCTGGCATTTTGTGCAATGGTGGAAACAGCAGCATGGATAGCTGCTCCGTCACTGCGCTGTAGTGCTGCACTACCTACTACCACCATTGGCTTTTTGGCCTGGTCGAGGACCTGTGCAAGATTAAAAAAAAAAAAAAAAAAAAAAAAAAAAAATCAAGAAATTAATTCCAAGGCTCTGAAGACAATTCTTGGTGCGGCTAATGTAATAAATCCCATAATTTCTACATAAGTCTTTCATGCAAAGCTACAGTTCTGAAACAGTCATTGTTTCATTTAGACATAAAGCCAAGAGAAACGGCTATAAGCAGTACATTACCTTGTCAATATAGAACTATAGTCTTGACATTTAAGTGGAAACAGCAGTGGCTGAAACAGCCCGTTTTCTATCAAGAAATATTCCAGGAGTTGCCTGCACTGCAAAGTTTTACACACCTGAATATATTAAGTAGTTCACACACACTTGCTGCACGCTAATCGTTACCTCATGTCTGCATTTGACCAAAAGCAAACACCCCTATATACAACACAGTACTTCTCTTCAAATCTATCTCTGTGGGCAATTCAGATGATTATTCCATAGACCGGAAATTTAACAGTCACACTCTGAAGTTGCGTGTACCTTGCAGAATGCATGTCTTCCAGAAGCAATGTCCTGGAGTATCTGTGGGGACTCTCCTAGATGATCATACGTGTAGGTCAAATTCACAGGAGAGCCAACCAGGGCCACTCGCAAGTCATTGTGAAGCCAGCTGAAAACACAGCAAACATTTTATAAAAATCAAAGAAATACAGACTTTTACTCAACTAAAGCCACTAATTATAATTTTAGCAGTAACTTGAAATAGAATGCAAATTCTTTCAAAGACGTTTAAATGTCATTCATTGTTTGGGAAATGCGCAGTTTAGCATCATTCCGACTGTTAAGCAAGCTAAAGGTCTTTTCAGAAGGACTATTCCTCTACGTACATTCCGGGACCAGTGCAGCAACGCAGCTTACATAAGAAGTTCCTAATTCATTTCTTTCCTCCCCTCAAACTTTTGCCAATGCAGTGGGAAAAAAAAGGTTGCACAAAACGAGGTGCTACGACTTTAAACCATCTTTCCCAGTGTAAGGCAAAAACAAACAGAACAAAAAAACCAAACCCTGACACCTACAGCTACTACTAAGTTTATTTAGCTTGACTTCACTCTTAGTTACTTCAGAACTGATGTTAAATTCATTTGTCGAGGAAAGAGTTCTGAATTTAAGAGTCCTCAATTTTAGGAATCCACTTGTTTCTTACACAAACAGAAAAAATTAGCTGGTTAGAATTTTTTCCTTTTTTGCTGCTACTCAATAGCACAGACTTAAAAAAAATTTAAGAATCGTTCATAACTTTAAATGCGTATCTTCCTCTCAAATTTTAAGGCCACTGTTGTTTAAAATAATGTATTTTGGAAGATCCCAACATTAGGGAGGACAGGGCTTTTATAAACCTCATTTGTCTCCTGCTGACGTATCTCGTTGAAGCTCAATTAGCTGTGTTCAAAAGTTTGGGAAAGCCACATTACTTGCCAAAGAAAACGTTAAACTTGAATGACTGCTTTAAAATCAGCAAGTCTGATTTGTTGCAACTATATTAAAAGCAGCAAACTGATGCAGAAAATAATTCTTTAAGGAATATGCTTTAACAAACTTCTATAAGAGAAAATCTGAGGTGTCTGTATAACGTAACAAAGGAACAAAAGCCTGAGTATATGAACTTATGTAAAATGTCAAAGTGAGAATGAACCAAACACAGCTATACACTACAGGGAGAAGAGACCTCCTTTTACGACACATATATCACCACTCCCTTTAGTAAAACTTGAACCAAATCCAGTGAGTCCATCTGGATGAACACTCTCAACTTACTGCCTGCGGCTCCACCTGAGCATTGTATCAAATCCAGATGGGTTTGCACGCCTATTCACCACCAAGGAATACAAACCTCTTTCGAATTCTAGCATTAAAAAGCGGTGCCTCAAAGCGTGGATTGGTGCCAATCAGAAGCAGGACATCTGCCTCCTCCACTCCAGCAATCTTGGTATTAAGCAGGTAGTTAGAGCGTAAATCTGTGCTGTAACAAAAAGATGTTAAGAAAGAAAGATGAGAATTCAGTAAAAGGGAAGAATGAAGACATGGGAAAGATTCTAGATGCTCAAAATATTTTTTCATCTCAGGAAGAGAAAGGGAAAGAAGAGAAACTAACCCAAACAAAAAGTAAGAGCTTCTCTTTTTCATGAGTATCAAAGACACTGAGCTATTAAAGGAATTACAGCATGGATATTTCCTACATTTACCGTTATTGTGAGCCTTCTTCATCTGCTGTTACACAGTTTACAAGATCATAACGGTACTATAGTTTTCACAACATGCAGAAATAGACTACATTATCCAATTTACAACAGAGTGTAACTGGCTTTCAGTAGGCAACTGTTAAACTGCAGCACCCTCAACATACTGTAAAGTGTGCCGTAGAAGAGACTGTATATCAACTGACAATCTACAAATACTCTATGAATGAACATTGTAAATTCAAACAAAACCTGCTAACGCATTAGCAACTGCTATCCTTGGTCATTTCAGAATCTTACCATGAGATGATTTGCAGACTGGAAAGTTTATTAACGTACTAATTACAGACAAACCTTGCCTGAATTCTTACCCAGCTCCAGCAGTAGGGAAGACCTCTTCAGTGCAGAGTGTATCACAATTTACTCTATTCAGTAAGTCTTTCAGAGCTATTAGCGCTTCTGCATCCACCAGTCCTCCTACAATTGCTGCTACTTCCTTACCTTTGACAGCCTGTAGCTGGAGAGAGTATAAGCAAAAGAAACCATTGAAATAAATTCCCATTTGGCCCAGTTAAATGTTTGTTATATTAGGACGTGCCAAAGCCAGCAGAGCAACCGCTGGCCTGGAGTGGCGCAAACTAAACAGCAGTGTCTGATTTCCGCAAGGGCAGCAACTCCAGCTCCTTCAGAACTCACGACAAGCAAAGAGCAGCTCCCTGTATTCTATGCAGGTCTCTCCCACTTGAATTGTTACTCCCATGTGGCTAACTCTCATTTGGTGTGGTGAGGATAGGAAGAGTGATATAGGTGAATGCCCTTATTTTAATGAAACTACAGTGCAGACAGAATACAAACTTCCGTAACACAAGCTCAGGTGGTAAACTCAACTCAAAGGTATTATCTGAGAAGCAATGGCTTTCGTAACGAACCCTGCCACGGGAAAAAACATCCTAGAGGTACGTTCAATTACAGTTATTCAATTCTACTTCATCCCACAAAATTTTTAATGAAAATCCAGAGCAGTCGTGCAGCACTTCATTGGAGCAGCAGAATCAATCACCACACAGAGGAAGCACTGAGGCAAGCACAATTCACATCCAAGTAATACAGAATTAATAGCTTTGATGGCAAAAGTGGTGATAGCACCCTTTAAATGAATTTAAAGAAGCCTTCAGATAGATCAGAGTAATTCAGGAAAGTTGCTTCCTCCTAAATTTCTGAAGGAACAGTTTAGTTTCCTATTTAAATAGAAGTAATTTCTCTTCCAATGCCCCAAATGAAATCATGGTAAGACAAAGTTCTTCAGATGGTCCATCCATGAAACAGGAAATAATATTCAGAAGAATACAGTGAATTAGAAGTCAAATGCTCGCCTCTAACCTTAAAGAAAAAAGCCCTTTTCTATATAACTGTTTTCATATTAATCACTGTAATATGTGCAGCTTCAGAAATTAATTTTACACTACATATATTGAAAATTGTTCTTACCACACCAGCAACACGAGTTAATACATCCTCCCATGAGGCATAAACAAGTAGTCCTTTCTCATTTTTGATCATTGGCTGAGTAAGTCTCTGACGCTTCAGACCATCATAAGCAAACCTAAGTGAACACCACTAATATTATTAAAGAGCAAACACAAAGATAATTGTGTATACTAAATATTTTCTGAGACTGAGTTTTCTAACAGCTTGCAATGATTAGGAAAGAGAAACACAAGAAACATTTCCCCTGAAAGTTTAACTTTTCCTTTTCATAAACAAGCAAAAAACCGTGATACAAATAAAAAAGTTACTGGAAAAAAAAAAAGGTAACAAAAATGAAAACATTAGAAAACCTTGTAACTTCAATTACAGTATTAAAAAAAAAGCTTTACCAATTATTTTTCTCTATAGCTTTATAATATTAACAGTGGGATCCAGAAGTCAGCGCTACTGTCCACCTTTCTGGTTCTGCAAAGCGTGCCTTCTATGCATGCAGAAATGCGCACGTGGGTACAAACACCTCCCACACACCTCGTTTTGTCAGATATCCATTCCTCGTTGATGTCTTCATGCAGCCTTGGCAAAATTCTCATCACTTCTCCAGTTCTCGTGCTCACTACGATGTTGCTTCCAACTGCATCAAGAACATCAATTGACTCTACCTTCCTGTTTAGAAGAAAAAAAAGAAACCATTTGCAGTTTTCTATATACAAGCAGCAACAGACTGCTTAACAAACAAATCAAAGTGCTACAGGTTTAGCTTTCAATATACATACGTGACCTTAGTTTCACAAGATCATTTATAAATATCCTCAACAATTACTGAGCTAATGAATTTGAATTTTCCTTTATACACATTTTTTACTGAGTAGTCAGCACAACCCACAAGTCCAGAAATTTTTATGGTAAAAATAAGGGAAGAACAGTCTACAAACTACAACATTCTTCCTTTTCTTGAATGAGATGCGAATAAATAACAGAATTCATGTTCAATTCAGTCTATGGAAAAGTCTACAACAAAAAACGCAGAGAACAAAAATCAGAGAAAACCCTTGGTATCATAGATGGATGTATTCTAAGATAAAGTGTATGACAGAAACAGAAAAAGCTGCATCTTCCGTATGAGTTAAGACACATACCTTGTCTCCCATGGGCGTGCAGTAAAGGCATATGGCTTGGAGGTAAGAGCACCAACTGGGCAGATGTCAATAATATTTCCTGATAACTCAGACATGAACATTTTTTCAACGTAAGTACCAACTTGCATATCGTTTCCTCTTCCGGTTGTTCCCAAGTCATCTACTCCTGCAACCTCACTAGCAAACCTGGTAGGTGCAAAAAGAATGAAAACCACATCTGGAACGTACAACAGCAACATAGCACATTTTTCAATCTTTATCTCATTCTCTTAAGATAAAACATTAGTCTTAGTTAATACACCTGAAGGAAGAAAGCAATTGTTTAGATGCATGAGTCAGTGCCATCACATGCAGGACTATACATCTGCAGAATTTCAGTCAGGGCTGCAAGAACTAGGCGGCGTTAAATCAAAAAACAGAGCATTTCAGCGCTCACTGAATTTCACAGTCTGAGTCCAAGATTAGTCCTAACTAACAAGTTCTTTCTAGAACCAGGCAGGTACATTGTATTCCTTTCCATCTGGCTCAAGTTAGCTGGTACTGGATCTCAGCACTAAAGAACAGTATAAATATAGCTATAGCTACCAGAGGCTGTCAAGAATAAATAAATCTTGCAACTGCGGCTGAGGAAGTCACTGCATGTTTTTAAATCCATTCTGGCACTAATGCCACGGGACTAGTTCTGCCCTGTAGAATTCTGATTTCACTTTCACGTTTTGGCCATCTCTCTCTATTTCCTGCGTGACAGCTGTCTGGTAGCTCTGGGAAACCAGCTATCAGTCCCGACCAGAAATAACATTCTTAAGTACAGTCAGAAAAGAAATAAAAAGAATTGACTGCCTCTCATGGTGTTTCTTTCACAAGTAGCAAACTGACAGAAATATGCCTGCTCCAGTGAAAAATAAAGGACATTACCTGATACATCGAGTGCACTGTATACACCGAGTCATGATTGTTTTGACTAATGGGCCAATGTTCTTGTCCTCCACAGCTCGTTTTCCCTCTCTAAATCTACTCCTATCACTGCCAAACATCATCGATTGATCCTAGAACAGACAACAAAAAACAGACGTATCCAGGCTGCTGGAAAGCACAGTTTCACCCAAGACAAGAGTATTAGTACTTAAGTCTACACAATTTAATTAGATGTTGTACCTGTAGATCACATTCTCCACCCTGATCACAGATAGGACAGTCCAATGGGTGATTTGCCAGCAGGAACTCCATCACACCCTCTCTGTTGGGTTCAGGAATTAATGTTAATGTCAACTTTACATCATTTAGCAGATAGAAGAACTAATCAGCTACAGGAGGCTAAAAGAAAGTTACCTTGCTTTCCTGGACTTCTCAGAATTTGTCAGTATGTTCCAGCCCTTCATAACTGGCATGGCACACGCAGCAACTGGCTGCAATCATCATAAAAATCATGCATGAAGACAACGTATTTCTTCCCAACACAGGCACAAACCCCAACCTCCCCTCCCCCCAAATTCTTATATAGGCATCTGTTATTAATTTGACATGTTGTAACAATAAAAAAGATATCTGCAAGGGGAAAAAAAAAGAAAATCTAACCAATAAAGTCACTAGAAGCCATTTATTAATAATCTGTTACATATAAAGGTTAATTAGTTGCAATTTATTTCTTTTTTAAAGTTGAAAGTTTTCCACTTCCCACTTCTAATTCAAGTAGTTAATAGCAAGAAGAAAGTCCGTTGTAACAGATATAAAGCAAATCAAAGAGATTCGGCAGAGATCTGGAAAATCTCTAGAACTGAAGTTCAGGGTATGCGTCCTTTACTAGCCATTTATTTGGACAAAGCCTATATAAAGAGTCCTGGAATAAGACTTTTCACAAGATTACTGCAAGAATGACAAAAAATCTTGCTCAGAAAATGAATCCCTCCTACTCTTCAATTATGTCATGAGATAGACCATCCTAGAATCATAGAGGAGTTAGAGTTGGAAGGGACCTTAAAGACCATCTAGCCCCTGCCACAGGCAAGGACACCTTCCACTAGACCAGGCTGCTCAAAGACCCATCCAACGTAGCCTTGTGGGGCATCCACAGCTTCCCTGGCCAACCTCTTCCAGTGTCTCACTACCCTCAGAGTAAAGAATTTCTTCCTAATATCTAATCTGAATCTACCCTCTTCTAGTTTAAAACCATTAACCCTCATCCTATCACTACACTCCGCAACAGAGTCCTCCCCATCTTTCCTGCAGAGCCCCTTTAAGTACTGGAAGGCTGCTATAAGGTCTCCCCGGAGCCTTCTCTTCTCCACGCTGAACAACCCCAACTCTCTCAGCCTGTCTTCATGGGAGAGGCACTCCAGCCCTTTGATCATTTTCGCCGCCCTCCTCTGGACTCACTGCAACAGGTCCATGTCCTTCTTGTGTTGGGGCTTCAGAGCTGCCTGCAGTACTCCAGTTGCGGTTCGACAAGAGCGAAGTAGAGGGGCAGAATCANCGATCTCGGAGCCTTCTCTTCTCCACGCTGAACAACCCCAACTCTCTCAGCCTGTCTTCATGGGAGAGGCACTCCAGCCCTTTGATCATTTTCGCCGCCCTCCTCTGGACTCACTGCAACAGGTCCATGTCCTTCTTGTGTTGGGGCTTCAGAGCTGCCTGCAGTACTCCAGTTGCGGTTCGACAAGAGCGAAGTAGAGGGGCAGAATCACCTCCCTCCACCTGCTGGCCACGCTTCTTTTGATGCAACCCAGGATATGGTTGGCTTGTGGGCTGTGGGCATACATTGCCAGCTCACGTTGAGCTTCTCATTCACCAACATTCCCAAGTCCTCCTCCTCAGGGCTGCTGTCAATCCATTCTCTGCCCAGCCTATATTTGTGCATGGAATTGCCCCAACCCATGTGCAGAACCTTGAACTTGGCCTTGTTGAACTTCATGAGGCTGGCACAGGTCCACTTCTCAAGCCTGGCCAGGTCCCTCTGGATGCCATTTCTTCCCTCCAGTGTGCCGACTGCTCCACACAGCTTGGTGTCATCAGCAAACTTGCTGAGATCGCACTCAATCCCAACATCTATGTCACCAAACACATTAAATAGTACCAGTCCCAATACCAACCCCTGAGGAACACCACTCGTCACTGCTTGCCACTTGGACATCAAGCTGTTGACCACAACTCTTTCAGTGCCACTATCCAGCCAATTCCTTATCCACCAAGTGGTCCATCTGTCAAATCCATGTCTCTCCAATTTAGAGACATGGATGTCATGTGGGATCATGACTAACATCTTCAGTGATAACCCCACATTTCCAGAGACGCAAAACTCAAACTAGCTCACTTCAACTTGAATTCCATAAAAAGCTTTATATATTTATATATACACACATAAATAAAAATGTGTAATCAAGACTGAACTCCAAAAGAATGCCTCAACTATCTGCATAGATTTCTTAATACTGCTGAAGACAGCCTTCAATCCTGAAGAAAATTACTATTTTACAACAGACATCAATGGAACACAATCCATTAGAACATAAACTAGTAAGTAACCGCAACCTCTACTTAGCTAGAACAAACCTGCAGACACTAATCCTGCAGCTGCATTCATACAGTATCTGAAGTTTACTATTTGTGTAACATCAGCTGAAAATGTGTGGTTGAAGCCTCAATTACAGAAAATAAAAATATATCTGACTGAAAATTGACAGCTATCAAATGTTCACATCCAGGAGCAAGATAATCCATTAGAGTCTGAGAACTGACTTTGATCCTTAGCCAATCATTGCAGTCCAGTAGGAAGAGGGAAAAAACCTGCTGCAAGCAGCTGAATGACAACAATTTGTGTGCTAATGATAGTGCAAACAATTATTTACAAGATTTAAAGTAGGCCCTAAGCACAGCAGAAAACTGTAATTCCTATGAAACATATACAATACCTTAGGAGCTTTCTCTATTTCCACAAGACACATCCTACAGTTTCCAGCAACAGAGAGACGATCATGGTAACAAAACCGAGGTATTTGAATTCCAGCCTTTTCACAGGCCTATAAAGAATAAGAAACAAAAGAAAATTAAATTTTAGTTAGGCCTTTCAGTTCCACTTCATGAAACATTATTCAGTTTTTCAAAGAATAACGCTGTTAGTGCTCAGAAATATAGTGCATTCAAACTTTAATCTTAAGAAGTGACCACAAATAAAAAATAGCGATCAAGCAGAAACATGTCAGGTTACCAATTACAAATACATTTTTTCCAAAATTTGTAACTAATGGAGGAAATGAGAACTAGCCTCTCTTTCATTCTTTCCTCCAAGAATAGAGAGAATTCTCTCTAACGGATAGAGGACTCTAGCAACAATAATAACAACTTTTTAAAGAAAGCATGCACTATTTAAAAAGTGCATAAAAGAGGAAAATATGAAAAATATAAAGGAAAAAATGGGCATAACGACTTCTGATAATTCAACAACGCGAATACTCTCTATAAAGGTACTGGAGCACAGTCAATCTTTAACTTCAGTAGAACCCCAAACTCAGAAACGTTCTTCCATGACATGTCTGAAGAAGAGAGAGGACAGAGATGAGAGATTTCCAGAGAACAGATGAAGACAGCGTTTCCTGTATAAAATCCCCACGGCTGATGTGATCTATGCTACAGCACTAGCTATGCCTGCCAGAAGAAACACCACTATATTAAAAAAAAAAATAAATCTAACAAAATCTAATTTTTCTGATTAATTCTACAAAAAATTATCACATCTAAGCAAAAAGAAAAAAACTAGTAAAAAATAGCATTTAAGAAAATACTACATTAGACTCCTGCCAGGGGCACTCTAACACCTAAATAAATTAGTAACTTGTACCCAAAGAACAAGGGATATATTTTGAAATAAACACGATGTACTTTAATGTTCTAACTCACTATACCACGTCCCCATTTAACAGCTTCTTAAAAAGAAGTACGACTGGAAAAAGATCTACTTGAAATTTTGGCCTGAAAAGCAACAACGCCGAGTACAGGCTGGGAGATCCAGGTTCTATGTCTTCCCACACCAAGAAGAATAAAAGCAGCAAAGGATCAGCATTCTGAATCCCAAAAACTAATAACCAGAAGGAGACAATCCCTCATTTACCTGAGACACCACTTTAATACGATAGAAAATTAACAGGTTCTCAAAGACTACCGGTCATGTAGAGATCAGAGCTAGAATTTCAACCAGAATTTATCAAAGTCTGTTATTGCATTGCATAAATTTTTGCAGTTGGGATTCAAGCTGCACGCGTCTTCCTTCAGGCAATCACGGCAGATGCTTCCTTCTCAAACAGTGAACTCCCCAAATGATTTCTGCCATGTGAAATTGTATCACAGTCAGTGAGAACACCCATAACAATTGCAAGAAACAATGCAAAGGGTTATGGGTTTTTTCCTATATAGAATAGAACATGCTGCCAAGAAGTGAGATGGGGAGCCCAATAAAATTCAGCACACCACTCCCCACACCTGAAGTACTGTGGTTCCTGGGTTCACCAACACAGGATTGCCATCCACAAACACCTCTATTTGGTTGCTGGCTGCTGTTGCAGTTGTACGTCCTGAGACACAGAAAAAGAAAACAAAACCTTTCAGTTACAGCTGGATGCAAACCATCAGACCCCACGCTCCTAATCTTACAGTACTGATACAACTCCAGTTCTATAAACAGCACAACACAGAATTCCAGAGCTGCAAACGAAGCACGCATACGTGCCC
Organism: Chionis minor; assembly: GCA_013398295.1. Classification (NCBI taxonomy): domain Eukaryota; kingdom Metazoa; phylum Chordata; class Aves; order Charadriiformes; family Chionidae; genus Chionis; species Chionis minor. Next base: position 182,549 of record VZSF01001076.1, read on the forward strand.
TTCAACTACACGTGCATCAGTTTTATCACCACACATGCAGGCATAAACTAAAGACACTTACCACACACTTTGGAGGACGGGGCAACCCCAGCTAAGGTCCTGCGGAGGGCAGGCAGTCGAAGCATGGTGCTTTGGGAAGAGAGAAAACAGCACGGAGTTTTTTAATCAGTTCAAATGCTTGCTGATAAGTTTTAAACAGGCAGAGTAAAAACTGGTAAAAACCAGGTGCAAAAAAGTATGTGCACCCCTGTATGTAGAGGGTTATAAAAGAGTAAGAAGTTATTTTCTTAAACTGCAAGATATGGGTCTCTTTTTATACCTATCTGTATAGTTCATGTGTATGTGTGTATACATACACACACACACACACACACACACACACACACGTCACCTTACATTAAAAATGGTGCCAGTCAGGGTGATAAACAGCTGGCAGCCCAGCGCAAAGCACGAACGCGGCAACACCGACGAAGGACGAGCAGCCACCGAGAAGGGGTGGCAGCTCCACTGCAACCGCTCCGTGTTTACAAACAAACGCAGAGGCCCACGACAAGCGACCCGGGAAGCCAGCGGGCTCCCCGCCCGCAGCCGCCCGGCCCCCCGGGCCCCGCTCCCCCAGGGACCGCGCCGGGGCCTTGCCGGACGGCGCAGCTCCCGGCGCCGCAGATCCCCGTCCGTCCGGGCAGTACCGCCCGCCGCGGGGGTCACCTTGGCGGCGCCGGCGCCGCCGCCGCCGGCCGGGCAGCCCCCGGCCCGCCGCCGAGCCCGTCAAGGGCACCGGGAGCGGCGACGGGGGCAGGGCGCCCGTAACGGTACCGTCGCAGCCCGCACTGTGGAGGCTGCGGCGGCACCGCCCTCCCTTGCCGCGACGGCCGCCGTTACCTGGACGGGCGGCAGAGGCGCTTGGGCCTTCCCCGCCGCTGCACGGGCTGCCCTCCGCCTCAGCCTCTATGGCGGCGGCCTCGGCTCTTTCCGCCGCTGCCCGCAGCCGCCTTCGGCAATCTTCGGAGCGGGCGGCCTCCCCGACCGGCGCCGCTTCCTGACGTGAGCGCTCGGCAATCTTCGGAACCGGCCGCCTCGGGAGTTTCCGCCAGGGACCGGCCAGCGGCGGAACTCGGCTCGCAGCGCCCTCTCGGCCACCGTCAGGCACGGCACCCTCGGCAATTTCCGGAAACTTCCGCTCCTTGCTTCGCCCAACTCCGGCAACTTCCGCTGCCGCCGCCGGAGGGGGGAGGGCGGGCAGGACAAGGAATGATGCAGTCCTCTTGTAGCACTGAAAAGCTTCCCGGCCCTTATCGTTAACTTCACATTTATCACCCCGCTCCTTCCCCGCGCCCCTGGTGCCCCACCCGCTGTTGGAGCAGCCAACCCGTCAGGAACTACCTCGCGGTTCATTCTTGCGGAGGGATACACGTGCGCGCAAACCGGCGGAGGGATACTGCCGCTATATAAGGGCGGCGCAGGGGCTGCTGGGTCTCTTTGCGCGGCGGTCGGGCGTGGGGGGCGGGCGTGTCTGCCGCGCCGCTGCCGTCATGGGCTTCGGGGACCTTAAGTCCGCCGCTGGCCTCCGGGTCCTCAATGATTTCCTGGCTGACAGGAGCTATATCGAGGGGTGAGAGGCGGCTGGGGGAGTGTTGGGCCTCGGGAGAGGCGAGCCTGGCCAGGCTAGGCCGCGGTGAGGCCCGCTGGCCTGACGGGAGTCGGTGGGGGGGGGGGGCCGGGGGGGGGCCGGCGCGG
>VZSF01001076.1:193698-261983 GCA_013398295.1 Chionis minor
GTGACTTCGACAGTGGAGTTAGAGCCCTTGCCAGTGAAGACTGAGGCAAAAAAGTCATTCAGTACCTCAGCCTTATCCATATCCTGGGTGGCCAGGTCTCCCGTTTCCTTCCGGAGAGGGCCCACAGCCTCCCAAGTCCTACCTTTTTCCCTGACATAGCTATAGAATTTTTTCTTATTGTCTTTGATGTCCTTGGCCAGATTCAGTTCTCTTAGGGCTTTTGCCTGCCTGATATGGTTCCTGGCCACTCGGACAGTTTCTCTATATTCCACCCAGTCCACCTGTCCTTGCTTCCACCCTCTATAAGCCTCCTTTTTGATTTTGAGCTTATCTAACACAACACTTCCTTATTCATCCACGCGGGTCTTCTGGCTATTTTGCCTGACTTTTTCTTTTTCGGGATGCACCCCTCCTGAGCCTGGAGAAGGTGATCCCTGAAGGTGATATTGCTGCTGAGAAAAGCAAATGAGCACACACTCTTTGGAAACAACAAAATTTTATTACTTCACTTGGAGTACAGTCAGGAGAGTGGGACTAATATATCATTCTTAGAAAGATGTCAGGGAACATGTGAAGAAAAACCGCAAAATGCTTGATGTAAGCATATTCAGCAGCACGGTACCAAAATATTATGATGAGTCACTATGTACCAGGCAGCAAATGACTCAAAGGAAGAATGCTGCTTACCAACTTTCCAGCCCAAATCCCACTGATTCTGCCTGAACTCTGAAACCAGAGCCCAAAGAAACAGTTACAGACCACAGTCAGACTGTTTCTATTTGTACAGCTACCAATACTGGATGTGCTCATGCATGCATATACATATATATATTTTATACAAAAGCAAATATATTTACATATAACGCCTCAATTACAGTATAAATGCTACTTATGCGTGTTGGCATGCCATAGAAACTAGGTAGATTATCTGAAAGGCAGTTTTATTCTCTATATAACAAGGAAAAATGGTTCAAATTTACCCAAAGCTTTATGCTTTTACTTTTAGTGGAGTTCTATCCCACATTCAACATTTTAATTCAGTGGTAGTGCATCAGAAATTGGTCCACTCCACTTAGCATATACATTTGCATTGGTGCATGTGTGATTCTGCAGCAAGCAAGAAGTTGGAACAGAATACAGCATAACTGGAACTACTTCATCTTTCTTACGGGAGTGCACTCCATTTCCTAGATGTACTGTCTTGCCTCTCATTTGGCAAAGAAGCCCAAATTTGGCTACGGGTGTGTAACAATATTGTTGAATTCACCCTGCCTAATTTTTGAAGATTGGCATTAAGGCAAACACAATGTTATATTATGTCTTTACTTTTGTTTGACAGAGCAATAAAGAGCAACCAATAGCTGTAGACCTCTTTGATGCTGAAAGCTTAAACATAGAAAAAGAACAAGCATGGTAGAGGGCCTTTACGTCAGCTTCTGCAAGAAAAAGATCACTAATTCTTTGCATATTTCAAATAAGTCTAATATCTGTATGAAATACCTGCTCATTATTTGGCATCCAACTGGTGCTAAAAGCACGAGAATAAGCGACCAGAAAACATAGTATCTCCTGTCTTAGTTCTGAGCGTAAGACAAAGAGCAGATTTTATTTCCGTCTTTTTCCTTTTTGACAAGAGAAGGTTGTGACTCAGTGTTCTCTATCTTGGGATTCTTTTCTAACTGCAGAGTGGAGCCACCGATAGCTTTGCTTAGCTGGGATGTAGCCAGGTAATTGCTACTTAAGGCAATACTAGACAACCAGGAGACTTGTGACCCATTAATGTATGGCCACAGCCTCTTGGATGAGAATGCCCCCGTCAAGAGTGTCATCAGTGATGGCAAGGAGGAATATTTTTATTATGTGCTCTTTCGATATCAGTGAGGTATGGAACCACAACAAAACAACAGGATTGCAGCAACATTCCTGATAAAAAGCCCAGTTAGACCAATTCTGCTTCTACTGACAGCTTTCAGTTCAGGCTGTGTGTGCGTTGCAAGTACGCCACACCCAAATGATGTCTCCTTTAAAAACCTTTCAAGGAAAGCAGCAAGTGCAATTAAGCCAGCCATTTACATAAAACTGCACATGCAAAAATGCACATCTGACTGGCAGATGCGAAGTCAAGAACACCTCCAAATCCCGTCAGCTGTTTTGGAGAGGGATGGTGACAAGAGCAGTCACTGAGCAGTTTCACAATAGTGCACAGGCGCATGGGTGTTGTCCGAGCTCCACAGCTGCTCGCTGACGGTTCCCGAGCGGCTCACCTCCCACAGTGCCAATTTTAGCACCTCAGAGACTGTTGTCTTGACCTGGGCCTGGAACTTTTTGCTAATCAGAACATAGAGGATGGGATTGAGGCAACTGTTGATGAAACCAAGGCCAGTGGAGAGAGGAATGCCATCCTGCAGTAAGTCATGCAAGTTTTCATCGTGGTGAGCAGACAGCTCCACAATGCTGAATATGTGATACGGAGTCCAGCAAACAAAAAAAGCTACAACTACAGCTATGATGGTCCAGAAAAGCCTGCTGGAAGTCAACACAGTTCTCCTCTTCACTTTGACAATCAGCAATGAGTAACAAATGACCATGGTCACTAGAGGAAAGACGTAACCAAATGCAAGCCTCACCCAAATGAGAATGTGATGTGTCAGCAAAATAAGTTCTCTGTCATGCACGTGGAAGTTGTTGTAGCAAATGGTGACATTGTTGAGAACTGTAGCTGTGTCTCTAAAGTATAAGGCAGGGCCACCAATAATCGCAGCTGACATCCAAATGATCCCACTAAGGATGAGGGTGTTCCTTACAGTTCGGTACTTGTAGGAAAAGACTGGGTGGACTAGGCGGATGTAGCGGTCAAGGCTGATGAACGTCAGGAAGAAAACACTGGCAAACATATTAAGTAGTGCAATGAATGAGTTCATTTTGCACAGCCACTTCCCAAAAGGCCAGTGGAAGCCCATTGCCACGTATGTAATATAGAGGGGCAGGAAGAGAACAAAAATGAGATCTGCAATGGCCAGATTGAGGAACCAGAGTGTAGAAACAGATTTATCCCACTTAAAGCCCATAAACCAGATGACGATGGCATTACCTGGCACTCCTAGCAGAAATGCCACACTGTAAAAGGAAAGGGAAATCATATGGGCAATGCTGAGGGAGGACTGGGGTGATTCATCTTCCTCAGACAGGTCATAGAAATAAGAGTAGTTCTCAAAATCTTCAAACGTCATGTTGCACAGTTGCTTTCTGGGGAAGAAAAGAAATGGAAGAGTCAAAGGAGAAATGTTTTTACTGCACTGCAAATAATAGACTGCAATTCCTTTAAGTTCTTGTCATAAAAAACCCCAAAACATTGCCTTAGTTTCACATATCTATCACTTTTTAGCTGTCAGTTGCTAGCACAAAGCTTGTGGAGTATTTTGGTCACAGGCATTTCAATAAACACTCAAATCAAGATAACACTTGAAATCTTCAGGAACCGTTTTCCTTGCATTTATTTCTTAACAGAGAGCACTGAACATAGCATCACTGATAAATTTCTGGTAGACCAGCTGCAAAGTTTTACTGAAGTATGATTTTTCTATTCTTTTCTAGTCGGGTTTCAAACTTTATTGCTCTGTTTCTCTTTGAAGCAAGTTTTATGGATTATATCCGTCAGAAATCAGAGAAGCACCAGGCATCTATGTAGACAAGAGTGCAGTTAATATGCGAGGAAGCCATTTTTTATAAAATTTCCACCCACACATACACACCTCAAATTATATTGAACAAAATCATAGACAGCAATTTCTCCAGCAACTGAAAGTTCATAGGTTTATTCCTCTCTATCATGTACCTATCTTTGTACCAAAGAATGCTGATTTTCAGATACATTCAATGTATTAGACTTCTTTAACACAGCAAAGGATGTAGAGAAGGAAATATACAGAACATATTTCAGGGACAATACCTACAATTGTGGTATTCTTCCACTTGTCAGCTGAGAAACAGGTAACAGATGAAAGAAAATAAAGTTTCCCAGGAGAATAAGACACACAGTAATAGCTATAGACGAAAATATATGTGTGTTTTGTTTTTTTTTTTTAAGACAGAGCAATGGTCTCAGCTTTCTTCTGTTGCAAAAGCTTCTGGAACTGAAAAGTACAGCATGATTTTTCACATAGGAATTTTCTTCTAATCTCCAAAGGAAGAATGTGGGAGGGAGGGAGGGAAGGGAGGGGAAAGAAAATATAAACCAAAAGGAAAGAAAAAACCAACCAGAAAAAAAGGAACGAACGGGAAAACAGATAGCAAACAGAGGCTGAATAGAAAAAAGCACTCAGAAGTTGCGTGTTCATTCCACAGTATAGACAAAGCTGCAGCACAGCACAGATGGCCACAGTCTGACAAAAGTATCTGCCATGGTCAAAACAAATATTCTGCTAAATTCTGTTATCATTTAAAGCTATATTGTCTGGCTGGATTCAGTTGCACTAAAAACCTGTCCTTGAGAGCAGGATACAACCAGCCCATTAGCTGTACTATGGATGAGCTCACTGGTAACACTTCTGAGCGCTAGCTTCATTCAGAAACTGAAATTCAGCCCATGCTTTTGGAACCCAGCCCTGCATTCCTTTAATTCCATTAATTTTAGCATGCTAACAACAACAGCAACAGGGTCTCCAGAGTACACTGCCTGCAGAACCACATCTGCAAGCTTGCATTCATGTACGTACCTTTCCTCCAAAAAGTAGTTTGCTTATTTTGAAAGGATTACTCACAAGTGAAGCTACGCATGTGCACATGCATCAGCAGGATTAGATTTCTCATTCGTAGATGGATAGACAAGGGGGAAAAAAATTGTGTAATTTTACATCTCTTGATAAAAAAAATATGTAATAAGAGTCAATACAGCCTCTTCTGTCAAGAGGCTATGATAACATTTGCCCTTTGTAATTTACATAAGGCTGAAGGAATGTTATTTGGTTTGCTGTCCTGATAAAATGATACTTATTGGGCTGCATTTATGTAATTACATGCCCCTTGGGGGTAGATTCTGCATCAAATACCAGTACCACCCATCTGAGTCATTTTTTCAAATAGCTTAACAGCTGCTGAGAAATAGTATAAACAAGGAGCAGTACCACTAACATCTGGAACAACATTACATTTGGACAGTTTCAGAGGACAGTCAGGTCAATAATTGGATTTTCAAGTGTCTTTACCTTTATACAGAACTAGAGCTTCAAACTGAATTTATGCAATTAAACAAAAAAAAGGCAATTTTTCAGACTCTTGCTGATCATCACCCTGTACTGCAGCTACTGACCAGTTTTTCTTTTAAGTTTCCCAAGAGCTAGCACAATGCAACAATACTTGAATTCAAACATTTCCTCCCTATATGTGTAATGCCCAAATTTTTTTTTTGCTAATGGTGCTAAAAAACCCCATAATGACAATAACAAATATTTGCCTACTGCCCAACAATGTCAATTTTATAGTTAGAATTTCAAATATGGTGTATAGCAGGAGAAAGAAAACATATCTAAATAAATACCAAATATTTACCAAGGCTCCCATAGTTTAAAACCCCTCCACTGAAAGAGCACACCTCTAAAATGTAATCGTTTTTCCAAGCTTGTATTTTTCCTTATCTCTAACTCCTAGTCTTCTAATGCAGTAACTCATTAGCAGTGGGGGCAAAAAAGCAGGAGGGACGTGGCTTACCATTCCTCCCTGTGCACAGATGCTGAAACTAGACTCTACGGCTAGCGCTCAGCAAAGACTGATGATCACATTTGCAAAGCCCAGAAACTTTTACCTCTGACACCCACATATATGAAGCACTTCTGTAACAGGACTCACGGCGTTATGCCCTGCCCTGCAAAAGATAAGCAGTAGGGGATTTTCAGCGATGCCGGTTTACATCAATAAGGACACAGGTTTTTTTCTTCTGGGATAAGAGTCAGCCATCATTCAGCAAAAATGTTTCTTTATGTTCTTGAACCACACATAGTCTCAAATACGTGAGTTTGATGTTTATTTACTAATAAGCTTTCAGAGTCAGAACTGTCTTACAGTTCAAGTCTAGGTCTTGCAAGTGAAGGAATCTCATTCTATTCCTTATTCTGACACTGATTTCCTGTACGATCTTTGACAAATGGCCTAATTTCCAGGCTGGAAAGACTCTCATGAACCTGTCTGCAAACAGAGGCTCACTAGAGGAAACAAGACTTTTTGCCAGCAGTTAGTTTCCACTTGGCTTTCAGGCCAACTGCTAGAAAGGGTAAGGGAGGTTTGGTGCAGTTCACTAGCCCAGTCCCTGCTGGTCCAGCGTTTCAAAAAGGAGACAGAGGGAGGAAAATACTTTTCAATAAACAGGAAAGTGTGGTTAGACGCCTGGCAATAGGACTTGGGGGCAGCCACAGGTTACAGAACAGTGTTGTCCTGCACACGGGTGAATATAACCAAATTTAGACTTCATCCTGTCTTATTTTTTTTAATAGTAAACAGCCTGTGTAAAGTGTAAGCCCAGCAGTTGTTTGACTGGAGTCTGTTCCTGTTTGCTGAGGTCACAAGCAGCTCTGAAAACTGAGCCTCCTTGATTCAGTTGCTTAATTATGAATATAGTTGCTTAATTTTAAGCAAACAGGTTTCAGAATATTTGACCAGGAAGTTTAATTTCCTGTCCCCTTCTGTAGAACAGAAGTTAATTACTAAACAACTTCATATGAATATCGCAGGCTGACACTTGGCGATAGGACCTTTTAGATCCTAGGACAGAAAATAGAATTACCAAGAAATACAGATTGTTAGGAAATAATTCTAAAATACAAAGCTGCAGAAGTGCTGAGAAGAGACTTTACCATGTGTGACATGAACTCTTTCCCTGAATTTCAGCAGAGAATTACAGAATCAGATCTCGATTGACATATTCATAGCTTATTACTGCAAGTACCTGGAGATCATTTTCTCTGCCACCATTACAGTATTTCACAAAGTTGAGCCATAATGACAACTAGGACAAATTATTGGATCTACTTAAAATAGAACAGCTTTTGTCACACCAAGAACGACCTTACAGTTATGACACGGGACTAGTACTTTGGACTCTATTCATGGCTACGCCACATGCATCCTGTTTGACCAGAGGAAGCCGTTTGACCTCTCCACGCCTCAGCCCTGAGGTCAGTGGAATGGCTTTGGAATTGAATTACATTGGGTTTTCAGTCTAAAAAAGGAGAAAGCAAACTAAATAGTTGCAATTTCTACTTACTTCACCTGATGCAAAGTCTTCCTGAGGCTTCAAAGTTCTCTGTGCACCATGCAAGTTAGGGTCCAACTTAATTACACTAGGAGTTTATGCTACATGTTTGGGTACAGCCCACACAACTGCTTTCTCACATGTGGTCCTAATTACTTTCAAAATTTACAGAAAGGTCCAAGGGAAGAGCTGATTCATTGTCTGTGGTAGTTAAAAGTTAACACAAATACTTGGTAGTCCCAAACCCTATTTGTTCAGTGTGATAAACAGTGCTCAGAGCCTCTGGCCAGCTAAATTGATTTCAGAGGTCACAATAGTGCCTCCTGACTTAATAGGAAAATTAGGGTTTGCGGAGTTGGCTGTCTCAACAGTTAACTTCATAGAAGGAATATATTACACAAATCCTCCTTTTAATGGCTTCATGAATAATTCTGAGCGTATCACATTCCACATGCATGATCTATGGCTAAAGGGAAGCTTATTTGATTGATTCACTTCAACTTTGTCATTTGCAGGAGTCAAATGTTGGAGAGCAACCCGTTTCTCAAAAGGTCACCTAAAGCCTGCTTCTCATACTGTGTCTCAGCAAGTTTGGATGTTGAATTCATTTGAGAGCCCTCAAAAAAATTTCTTGGAACTTCTGAGGTTCTAAATTTTGAATTTAGCTTTGAAAACAGAAATACGAAATTCCCACAGAAGTTTATCTGCGAAGTTCAAAACACAGAAGGCTGTGCAAGTTTGTTAGAGGTATACCCATATTTCTGTCAAGTATTTTACAAAGATAGAAGATGCTAAAACTCACAAGGAATGCTGATGAGACTACAAAACAATTCTAGGCTCATATTTCTCCCTCAAAAGAACAAAGCCAAGATCACTACTTGCCTCCATGTAGAAACATTTCTATAGCAGGAAGTGCCTGATACACCCATACTACAAAATTAAATCATAGCTATGCTATAATTTAAGCCTAAAGCTGGCCCTGCAGACAAAGCTAATAGGAAATGAGCATTTTAAGGGAGTATACACAAAAGCAGAATCAAGGCTTGTGTGCATGTTTTCTCTTCCACAGACACATACACAAATGTCTATCTCTTGACCATCATTTTAATGGTCAGTAGACATATGGCAACAAAATGACTTTGAAAGCCATCCTAAATTCAACAACTAGAATGGGTCATAATAGATATGATGTGTGACTGGAAAACTTTTCAAGCCACAATATAGATGTATTTGTTCTAGCAGACAAGTCAAGAATGTAAATAACCATCATTCTCCATTATGTCTCTCAGTGAAGCAGTGTTAGAAATGTATACACAATGTACTAGCTACACATCTCCTAAAATTTATGCCAAAAACAACTTTCTTCGAGCAAGGCCAAACATGACCTTATTAGTCATAATACAGCACTTCATCTGTGGTATTGAAGTCATTTGACCAGATAATAGCCTCATAACATTTCACACAAAGTGAGTGTTACAGCAGGATTAACAATCCCTATAGACTAGACTCAGTTAATATTGGTAAAGCAATGATTTCAGACCAGCACTTTTGCCGCCACAGAAATGTCAAACAACAAATTGAAAATCCAACTTTATATCTAAATAATACGGCTGTAATAGGAAAAGCATCTACAGTAGGTCTGGCCTGAATATAACAAATCATCCAGACAACCGCTGCAACTGAGGAGTGTACCATTTCCACAATCGGGTACCTCATAAATGTCTGCAGCCATCTGTGTATCATCAAAAGTGATTTATTTTCATGGTGATCCCAAGCACCAAGAATTCCATCCCCAAAGAAGACAAAGAAACTCAGATGTCCTCGGGCAATGTGGGGAGGAGCACTTGGTAACTGTGTAGTTAGTGCTTGCTCCTGCTCTTATTCCCTTCCTTTAATACAGCTAAAAGTAGAAATATATTTTCTAATATTCCTTTTGAACATAAGGAGTTGCTGTAACCACTGCAAGTCTATCATGTGACCACAAACATATTACAGCAGACTCAAGAAGACAACAGGTAGATACCTGTGAAACACTTAAAGTGGCCCCATTCAGGGGGGTAGGGGGATCCAAGCATTCTTACAAGTAGGTAAAAATAGAAGCTTAGGTAAACAGTGCCACTTGAGATTTAAAATATAGTCTTATATTGTATGTGTCGGCACTGCCAAAGTATTTATATAATCGATCATAACATCTCAGTATTCACAACCCTTAGTGAAAGTGGACTCAAGTGAGAAGTATCACCAGTCTGGTTTACAGACAAGAAGGCTGAGAACAACCTCCAGGAAGTCTCTGATCAAACCCGGTGCTAAACCTAGAGTCCCTGCCTAGAGGTTCAACCACAGTCTTACCCTCCTTTCTTAAACGTAACACTGTCCTCTCACTCATGATGGAGTGGAGACAACAGCTTCACCTCTGGGAGACCTTCCCCTTCCTGAAGAGCAGCTCTCCCCTGTGCCATCATTCCCACTCTATTGGAAGGAGCCAGCACCTACCTGGGCAGCCCTTGCAGATTCTGGTCTGTTTTCTCTGTGTTGAAGAGAAAAGGAACCTTGATCTCCACCATTTGCTTGCCGTACACATTAACCTGTCTCTGCAGGCCCAGGACATACCTCAGAACCACTGAGCAGACCTTGCAGATGACAGAGCCCAGCAGGTACACTGTATTGCTGTGTCCTCAGCATGTAAATACACACACTAATGAGTTATTGTTCCAGGGCAATTTCACATGTTTTCTATTCCTCCACAAGTACCACCAGTATTTTCTTAGGCGATAAGCCACCGTAATAACTTCATACCTAGAGTAATGGGGATACCCAATTTAAAATTTTTTAAGTGCCTCAGCTTCACAGTGATTGGACTGATAAGATAATGAATGCTTGTATTTCTAATCAAGCCTGGCTTTTTATGTTTTTCATGCAAAAATTATATGGAATTTTTATTTTGCAACTGTTTCATGTATTTGTGATGAAAGATGATTTTGGCTAGCATTCATATGATCATTACATGATCATGCAGCTCTGAGCATGTTTTTTAAATGGCCATATTCCTTCAGCAAACACATGTTTTAACCACAATTCAGTCCTAAAATGAGAGCAGACAATAAAGACTGAATGCAGAGATTTCTTTCAGACTATCAACAGTTGTCTCAGCAGACTGATTAAGGCTACTTAAACATACGTTAAACAACAACAATTCTAAAGTTACTGCAGGGTAAAAACAGGTAATAACGTAAAAAATAAAATAACCCTCTCCATCAAGGTACAAAATCTCTATCAAATAACAGATAAAAAGTAGCTTGCAATCTGTTACACTTGCAGTCCTTTTAACAAGAAGAGTTAAGAGCTAACCGAGAGAAAATGAGAAACACAACTCATTCCTCAAATAGGCCTTCTTCTGTCCTATTCTATTTCACATATTAATTTCCCAGCCACTTCTAACAGTATGCTTGGTTATGTACTGCCCTCTAAATTTATCTCTGTTCTTCTAGTTTTATTCTACTGCTCATTAAATCTACATCAGCAGTTTCTTCTAGCATGATTGTAGTATTGCTATGGTTATATTACTCTCGACACATACTCTTGCATAAGTATATCAGAATATCGAATTCCAAAATATTGCTAGTATATAACCAAAACATTACAGCTGATAACATACTTTATTTTGTCCTCACAGTTAATATACTGGGATCACTGTGTCCAGTAGATTAAAAGTTTCTATTTCGGTATCAGTGTTACTCTAATATTCCTACTCACAGAAAGCTAACACACTTGTTTAAGGTCAAGTCTAAAATAAACACTACCTGTATTCCTGCAAAACTGAAAAATTCATATTGTTAATGCAATTGCAGGAGGCCTGGATATTTATCTATCTCCCTAATATGGCATTGGTAACACTCCCTAGCACTGATAAGAAGAGATGGCGCCTGTGATTAAGGTGTCAAATTAGGAGCTGGAAAACCAGGAAATACTGGTTTTACTGGCTTTCCATAGTAAAAGTTTGTAAATCACTCACCTGACTCCATCAGCTATGGTACAACGCCCTCAGTTAAAAGTTTAGGACCTCAAAAACACGTTACTCAATTTTCTTAAATGGACAATGGTTAACATTTCTGAAATTTCTCATTAAAATGATGCGGGGCTGAGCTCATTAAAAGAGTATCACTGGAAAGAAGAAACAGGAGTGTAGAAAGTGATATTACATAGTACAGGACTTATTACTCACCACTTTCTCTCTCATCTAGAAGGCTTCAGAAGAGAATAAAACTACTGTGCCAGGCACACACTTGCTGAAAGAAGCAAGTATTTTATGTTGGGAAAGTACCCAAAGGCCCTAGCCTTTGAGATCAAAGCCTCACTGGATCTAGGCACTATAATCACATAATGAGAGAAAATTCCTGTCTTGTTCATAATTAAACAGAATAAACAGACACAAACAGAGTAGGGAAAGGAAGAGAAGTATCTTGCCCAGAGCCAAACAGTAGATTCAAAGGTAAGAGTTGGAGACAGAATTCAGACCTTGCCAAGAAGAATGAAGAAGCAAATCCTTTTTGTGGATAGAGGAAAAGGTGCTGGTTCTTCATACCTCTGTTTTGTACTTCTTGAAATACATGCTTCAATACATCAAAAAGGGACAAGAGAGCCTGGGCTGGGGAAGAGAAGGTGGCTGCAAACTCTTTGCTAGCTGACGTCCCTTGCAAGGACTGGAGACTTGTAGAGTGCTGGCCTTTGCAGACAACCCTTGCAAACAAACCTGACTTGTAGCAGTAAAATTTTGTTAGTTTCCCTTTGAGCCCGCAAATGAAAAAGTACTGTATCTGCAGCAGGTCTGTTCAGTTCATCTAAAACAATTGTAATGCAGTAAATTGGTGGGCCAAGTATGAGACAGCTGTAACAAGAAAGCAAAAATTCTCTCCAGAAAAGAGCTGCTGTGGGCTAATGCAGGGCTTTTTGCTCCTTTCTGCAGGCCCTCAACATCCGGAGAGTACTGAAGATACAAAGAGCGTAGTATTAGCTGAGCTTCCCTGGAAGCACTATTCGTTTCTTTTGAAGACACATAATTTTTCTTTTTGTCTCAGGAGCCTGACACACACTGTAAGACTAGCAGCAAGTGTGGGAGAGTCGGTCTGTGCATGATAGCATCGTCCCTTCTAAAACTGAATGTCTCACGGACGCCGCCCACCACAATCACAGCAATCCCTTCTTCTGCTAACAGGCCATGAGAAACTGTCCTCCCACTCAGCACTCTTTGTAGAACCAGCAACAACAGAGCCCTGCACTGTTGTGAAACTGCTAGCTTCAGACTGAATGAACACAAATCAAACCATTATCAGAAACAATGAGTGAAAATTAGCCAGACAACCATCCAGCAGGGTAAGAAAGACAGCTGAACTGTTGGCACATTCCATAAGACAAAATAAATAAATAAGCAAATAACAAGACCATTCAACAGACTACAATCCTCTGCAAAACTAGCTACTTAGTGCTTGGAATAGCAGAGTTATTAATAAAAAATTAGTATCTAAGAACAGATCACAAACTTCAAGTGGCTTTTAAAAAACATAAAGAGAAGAAAAATCCTCAAGGAAACTGACTTTATTAGGAAACAGATATAAATTTTCCTCTTGACTCAATCTATCAGAAATAAACACAAATCTAACAGCATTTCAGAAGTTGCTCATTAGGTTGTCATCAGAGAAAGAAATTCTTAAAATGAAAAGAATTTATAATGCATAGAATATACAAATTGCATTATTTTCATCAACAGTTTTCCTCTGCCGCCACTGCTGCAGTAAAAAACTGTAGTCAGGTCCTGCCTAGGAATCCTTACATAGAGTTTCCCTGACTCGTGATCCCTTTCCACAAAGGCAATTATTGAATCCAAACCATAAATTCACTCTCTAGAGTCAAATAATTTTCACTATACCACAATCAAAGAGATTCTATGTGCAATAAAAGTGGACTCCAATATCCCTCATAGCACATAGAAAATCCCTGGGATTAAAGCAAACTTGGTAGGACCTCCATCCTGTGTGCCTGGCATAAGTGGCTGATAATGTTTTAAATTTGGGCAGAAGCTGCAGTGACATTGCCCCAGTAAACTGGGTTATCAAAATATTTGCATTTCCTGGTTCAGCTGAGGCAAAACGGTAATACAATGCTAGTGAAAGTAAACTATCATAAGCAAGGTAATCCTGAATCAGTTTCTACAAACCCGGTCTGACAAATTCCTTTACCCTCACTCACTCTCTTCTCCTTAGCTATGAATTAATAAACATTTAACATTATTCAGTAATACAATTTTATTCAGCTAGAAAGCAAATGTGTTTTAATTCATAGACAATCTAGGCATCTTCTCTAAATCTAGCAAAATAGGTCTGGGATATTCTTTGGCTTTGCAAGATCATGTTTAGAAAAGCTACAGGTGACAATGATATGGTTATGACTAAGTCTGAATAGGAAGTGAATCTAGCCCTGTCTCATTGTGTGGTAGTAGATAAGGCTTCAAACCTTCTTGTTACTTCCTAGGAAACATGCTCCCATGCACTTAACAACAGCTAGATCCACATCCTACCTTACTCCTTATTTCCCTAATGGTTAAGGAAAACATGCACACCCTCCAGCTCAGATCATAGAAACCTTTTTTAATTCTGCATGACTCTATTTCTTCAGAATTATTTAGTTAGTCTGTTACTTAAATTGAAATTCTTTCCAGGTTCTGTTCTAGAATCTGTTCAGATCAGAACTGATATACTTATTTCTAATAATGCCAGGAATTGCTTCAGCTATTGGAGACATACTATTCCTAAGCAAACCAAAAAATTAAAATCAACACACAAAGGGAAGTGGGAGGGGGAGATTTAAGTCAAGGTCACTGACAGGATAAAAGACTCCTTGAAGTGTGTATAAACATATTCAAAAGTCATTACAAATTAAATTCACACATACTTTCCTATCTTTTCTTGCTGCAGGGGTGGTTGAAAATAATCTTTGAAATAAATAAGTACCATATTCTTTATTCCAAGAAGCTCTTTTAGCCAGTATATGCTCCACTGCCTTACAGGATTTGACTGCAAGTGTTGATTTAGCTGCAGAAACACGCTATTTATAAGGGACGGAGAGAAAGATTTAAAATATAACAGAGAGATTGACCTACCTCGTTTAGTTCTGTGAAACAAAACACACTGTAAATCAGGGATGTGAGCTCTGTAGCAAAAGGAAGAATGAAGTGATCTGCAGCGTTCAGAGTGACTTCAGTGTGATTCCAGCTGCTTCACTTGGCTACTGCCTTCCTTCTAATAAAGCTGCAGAATGATATAACGCCGTGTTTGTTTTCAGCTGAGGAAGTTGTTTCCAACTTCCCTTGGTTTTCTAGTCCCAGTTTTGAAATATTGGCTTTCTGTATAATCCCAGTATTTCACCAAAAATAAATGTTAGACGTGAATGAATCATTTTGGTCAGGGTCCAAGCAAGCAACAGATGTGGTGGCTGATGAATGGAAAAGAGACCTTATAGTTGTAGGGTGCTTTTTGTTATGCAGAGAAGAGGCTGAACAGTATTTCTTTGTAAGCACTCTGGTTTATAGAAAATAATGTTGAATGACCAGAAAGATGCTTAAAAAAGTCACACTGAAAGCATCATTTTGTAACTGTATGGTGAGTTGCATTCATTTTGTATTTACGATTAGTAGATTCATCTCCTTTCGTGTGTAAGAGAGAAGTGAGCTCCTCAAAACATCACTAATTAGTGCCTCTGTCAGTCAGTGCAACACTGGTCAGAAATTTGAACTGGGTTTTAGGAGACTTGGCTTGATTCCCAGTTCTGTAAAGAGCCTGCTGAGTTTTTGTGGCCAGGCCTCATGATTTCCATGTCGCTAAGTGTCTCAGTCAGTAAAATAAGAATATTATTCCACTATTATCTACACATACCATAGCTTCACCTGACTCTGATGGTACCCCACTCATCATTTTAATTCACCTGAGAATCTGTCAGTCTACCCTTACCAAAAATCAAATCTTCTAGTAACAGTGGTGCTCCTCTGTCATTAGTGCAAAACACATAAAATGTTCAACATTGATTGAATCTAGTCAATTCCACATTTTTCAGATATCAACTCTATTGATTCCAGTGAAAATTAGAACAAAACAAACAAAACACAGAAGAGGGAAGTGCTTAGTGAGAAGGAGCAAAACTGAAATTTCAGCATCTGGTTAACAAGGCTGTCAGTTTTAAGGAACTCTCATGGTCCACAGATCACAGATTCTCTTAACAGGAACCAAAAACTCCTTCCAGCAAAACTACCCTGCTTTGTCTTTCCTCTATGACAGCTCTTCCAGTTCTGCCAATACAATTTAAAATGCTGACAGCTGGTACGTGATGGGGGAAAGCTATGAATGAAAGGAGGATGGACATTATGCCACGGTGAGTCACAGAATCCCTGGACCACGAGGAAGGGACAGAGGGGCATGATTCCTGAGAATATATGACACAGGAGACAAAGAGGGGGGGTTGCCAGAGGAAAGAGTATGGAAAGACTCAAGGACCTCATGATTTGGCATCTCACTTGTTTATTTCTTGCATTTTAAAGATTTCCTGTTTTCTCTAGGTAACTGATTGGTGAACCTTCACTGATAAGAGCTCTTTTAATAGTAGTTCTCTTCTATGTAAATATTGGGATAGGGTAAATACAGGCACTGTTTAACAGCAGCTCTGCTGAATTTTGTTTGCCTGTAATGGCACATGAATCTGTGTGTCTCTAGGTACTTTCCGAAATCCAGTTATTGTAAGGCAGTTAATTCAAGGGTGTGGTCAGTACTATTTCAGTAGGACAAAAGATGAAATTACTGGGTAGATAACCCTCACGCATGACCTACAGTAAAAGAAAAAAAAAAACAACCTTAGCAAGCTGAGTCGAGTCATACATTTGCCAAATGCTCTTCATCTTCTCGGTGAAGGGAGCATTCTGGACAGTGCAATGGATTCTAGCAGTTTTGGGGCAGTGAGGAATTGTCCTTAAGGGGCTGTTTTCTTCACCATAAACTAAAGCAGGCTTAGGACTACTCTAGCATTACGGGAACTAACGTTCAGCTCCTTCATCCTTGAGAGCCAAGGGAGAATTAAACCTCACACAGCAATTTTCCTCACCCTTCCTACCATTGTACCAAATATGAAGTCACAACTGCTAAGGACCCATAAGGCATTTTGTGAAGACAAGTTTTCACAGAAAATGAGATTCTTTTTTCAAGAACAGCAGGTTATTGCAGTTAAAATAATTTTTCTACCAATCTCTCCTACCTACTTTTGCTCCTTTTCAATTGAAAGCAACTTTTGCTCTGATGAGCAACCACCCAATTTGCACAGTATAACCAGCACGCATAATGTATCTGGGAGAAAAATGGTAAAAGGAATTTCACAGACAAGATTGCATTTAATCTGAAAGGATTTTGTTCTGCTTGTTTTCTGTTTAGAGCTAAATGCAACATTTTATTCTTCTACAGTTTCAATTAACTACAGTGGGAATCTGAAGTCCCTGAAGAATAAAAGCTTGGGCCCTAAACCTTTCCTTGTTTTAGTTCCTTCTACGCTCAGACACAGTAAAACTGGAATGGTGAGTCCTAAACTACATGGTTTTTTAATATACAATTTATTGCAACCCATTAACCATTGACATAATTTTATGAGTGTGATCTTTTCCGATAATTTTGTGAAATTTAATGAAAAAAAAGTACCTTGTCCGATTTCATGTCTTTGCCTTTTTCTACTTGGAAGCTGTATTTTATTTTGCTATGTCATTTGTGCTTTTTCAACAGAGTAAGTTGATGAAGAGAGACATGCATTCATGAACACACAGTGCATGTGGGACTCGGAGAGCAGAGAAATACTACCTTACACTGATGGAAAAAAACCGGAGGAGTTCAAATAATAGATACATATCTTCATACAAATAAGACATATTGGGTCGTCCAGCAGTAAATAAACTAGGTCTATGGAAAAACAAATGAGTTTTAAAAGCACTTCTGATTCTTTGTGGGTTTTTTTAACCCTATAAAACAAAACAAAGGCAGATGATGCCTGGAAAAAAAAAGATATAGGGCTAAACCCTTCAGAAATACTTTACCAATATAAAGCAAAGCACAAATTACAGAGCAATAAACAAAGTAGCTTTAATTTAACTGGATTACCAACAATTGCCTGATCGTTCTAATAATTATTTCCCACTGCTCAGACCATTGGATCTTACGAAGCTACCTATTAGTATGTCCATGTAACTCAGCACTAACAAACACCCCAGACTAAATTCAATGTGAACTAATTCAATTAAGTTGTACCAACCATGGATTTGCAAATCAGGTCAAACAAAAAAATATTTCTCAGGGTTAATTCAAGATGAATAACACAAGAAAGAAATTACTTACCTTTTGAGGATTCAGCTGTTTACAGTTCTGTTCTTTTTTTAAAAAAATAAATCTTCACTGTTCCTTTGTCCTCACTGTTTGAATTAACACCTCATGGATCAAAATCCACTCTGGAAAGACAGAGTTTAACTACCTGACAATCAGGAAAAGGGTAATTTCCTCCCTTCCTGTGAAACTAATGACTATTCATGCCTATCCTTTTGGCAAAGCTGTAATGTTTACTTGTGGTTTAACTGCCCGCTATATACAATAGTCAGCAACTATGACAAAATTCTCCAGCGACACCTTTAAGCCAAACCACCCGTTGAAGGGAGGTTTGGCTTATTTAGGCAGGTCCACATCCTCTTTCTATGCTGATAGAAATCTGTAGATTTGCATGTATAATGTGTTGAAGAAATTCAGTAATTCTGCAGAAGGCAAAATTCTTCATCTAACGACTATTTTAGCCAGGTCAAAAAACACAAGCATATAAATTAATTGCTATATGTGTATGTGTATACACATACAAGTTCAAGTAGGATCTTTAAAAGCAGCACTTCATGTAACTCCTGCAAACAAAGTCATCAGGATGTTATATTCTATGAAATCATTAATATTGGAGAATAATTTACAAGAAAATGAAAGAAAAGATGTATTTTTTTATTATGAAGAATGATACCTGGAAAAAATACTGTTAGAAATAGCCTTTTTTTTTCCCCCATAGATTTTGCTTTTAGACTTGCATTTTTTTCTTTTTCCACAAATAAGCAGGAATGATTTTTTACATAACTTTCAGACCACAGCTAGTCAAATTTTGTATTCATATGACAATAAAATAAGAGATTATAACGGCCACTCAGATAACACTTGAAATCCATGGAATTTTCAGAGGGTATCTTAACAACGAACCTTCTGATACGTCATTGAGTGCTAAAGATTATAGTCATTGAATAGCTAAATAGCCAACTTGACAAGAGTATTTTTCCATTTTAGCCAAAGCGCTGTCTCCTCCCATACAAAGGAATGCCAGTGTTTGGAAAAACAATTTCAGAGAGAACTACAGAGATTACAGAAACAAAAATAAGGTTATGCAAACTACAGTTCATTACATATTTCACAGTCTTTAGTGCTGCTATAGGGATTAACCAACTTGGACTTTTTCACCTCACATAAATTACCAGGAACTACAGAGACACTTAGTGAGGTCTTAGGAGAGAAGCTCTCAAAAGGAAGCCAGAATTTACTGTAATGCACCTAATTTACAACATGCGGATTGAGTCAGATGTCTCAAAAACTGCCCAAAGCCTAACCAGCCTAGGTTCACAGAAACCCAAAGTGCAGAGATGAATCTGAACCACACCTCTTCAGGATTTTAGCTGCCTCCATCCACTCGGGATCCAGGTCACCAGCATAGCTGCCTACACCTAATCTTTCAAAGAACTGAGATCTGGAGATTCAGTCATCCATCTTTTATGCAACAGGTCTTTTGACTAAAACCCCAAATCCACAGTTCAAATAGGATTATATTATGGTGTTACATACAATGGACATGACTCAGTGACCCAAGAGGTATTTAAGTTTCACATTCTGCATTCATCTATTAACAAGCCACAGCTAAGTTGTTGAAGCCTGTCATGATGAATAACAACACATGAAACAAGCAGATCCGCAGGGAGGAGACGATTACAAGGTCCAGTTCCTCACTATTCCGCAGCTAGACTATTGCTGTTGGCTATTGTGCTCAGTGTGACAGAGCTGGTTTTAAACACGAACAAACTGCAGATGGGGAAATTGAAAAGGAGTTCTAGTGCCCTACAAAAGACACAGAGGAAAGCAGGGGGTCGGTACAAAATAAGGGACAGCTCCCTGAAATTTTATGTTACAAGGCAGGGTGCCTATGCAGGACTCATGGGTAATCAAGCAAGGTTGCTGCTTTGCAGCATTACTACTCAAAATCTTAACTAAAAGAAACACCTATGGACATGTGGAATTGTGGAGCCTGCTGGTTACTCTTTATAATACCAGCCAGCCATTGACAGTCCTTCAGATTTATGGAGATGCAAAGGTTTTAAATTGGACAGTAGCTCCTTGCAACGGAGAATGGTGCTTGCACATCTGTACAAAGTTGGTGCAAATCAAATCTAAATCAAACTCAGTCAGCTATGGATGTTCTAAGAAGCTGTGGTCAGTGGTTTCAGCACATACTCATTTGCATTTTTAAAGTTGCTTTTTATAGTCAGCTACATTTGCCAGATTGTTTTTCTGCCTAGTGGATGTAAACACATTTTGTGAAAGGTGCCAGGCGACCTTGACTCCGTGGGGATTTAAGTTACTTATCCATAGAAATGAATGTGAGACAGGGAGAACCAGTAAAAGTTTCTGTCTACTGCTCAGCATTTGCCCTCTCCTCTCATCACTATCAGGGGAGAGACATAGTTTTGTTTCTAAACCCTACCCAGCCCTCAGTCTCTCTAATGAGATGGGAGCTGGTAAATCCCAATAAACCTGCTGCTTGTGATACAGACAAAGCTCTGAAAAACACTTTGCTATTTAAGGGCTCAGTCTATGAAGTCAGTATTAACTTTTCCATCGCCTTCAGTGAAAGCAAAACTAGCACTATAACAAATTGACAGTGAGCTCAGGGCAGGAAGCATAGGAAATCAGTTTAAGCAAAGAGGCAGCTAAAACCCCCAATATTTATTTGTCTGTTCTAGTTCTACTTCTTCATCTGTATCAAGACACACAAAGGTTCATTTTAAATCCTTCTTACTTTGCAATTATTGTTGGGGGGAGGAAGGGGGTGTTTGGTTTTTTGGTTTTTTTCGGGTTTTTTCTAGGAAGACTATGGGCCCCAAACTCAACATTTGAATACAGAATTTACATGGATGTAGAGACTAAAATTGCAGCATTTTCTGCAAAGGCTATTTAACTTTTTTTTATTTTCAAGGGAAGAGAAGGGAGCTTGTGGAGAAGGGAACAAGCACTTCTCCATTTCAAGATGAAAAACTATGCAAAGGGGAATTACACTAATTGTATGTAGCTTGAGTGCAAACCAGTAAAAAGAACTCTGATTACTTCAGTATTAGAAATATAGGCCATCCAACAATGTAGAAGAATCTTCTGGTTTTACTGATGGACCAGAAAAGAGAGAGACTAAACTCTGATCCAAAGAACTACTGCAGTTCCAGTAGCAAGATGTGAAATGCTGAAGAAACATAAATAAAATAAAAGGCTTTTTGTTCAAAAGTTTTTTCTCTCTTTTCATTATTTTTTTTTTTAGAAAAAAGTCTCTATACTTTCAAACTATGGGAGAAAGAGGTTTCTTTCAAAGGTTGATGTTTTTGCGTATCAGCATTCTTAGCCTAAAATTAAGTTTTGTCCTTGGGGAAAACCCCGAAATTTCTCGTTTAAGTTTTCGCTTTTTTCCTGAATAGGATGAAGAAATCTTTCTTTAAATTATTCCCAGGGTAAAGCAAGGTAGAGAGTCTGCTTGCTCTCAGATGTTAGAAAATATCTTATGTGGTTTATTGTGGGAACATTAAAAAAAATTAACATGATTTAGAACAGCCAGTGCAGTGGAAAATAACACTTACTTAACTACCTTGGGAATATGTTTTGACCCCACCTTAAATTGACTGCAGAACATTCAGTGACTCAACATAATAGTATATATATTTGGAACTCCCTGACTCCTCTAAGTTACACTACAGACAAGGAAGCTGCAGAGGTATTTTACATTCAGGATCTTACATTCATCTGCATCTATTTAAAACCAGAACAGTGTCATTGAAATTGATGGATATAAACACTTAATTCAGAATATTCTGAGGGGTCAAGGCAGGTTCTCAACTTCTAGGAGCTTGAAAATTCTTGAAAAATAGAATTAGTAGCCCTCCAAGAAGCTTTGATAAAATTACCTCTTTGTATCAGAAATACATTATTCTCTGTTTGAGTAATGGGAATTAATATTTACTTTTGCAAAAATGCCTTGGAGTTCCTACTATGATGGAATGTCAGGTAGGCTAGAAGGGAGTAATAGTAATCTACTATAGTTATTTAAAATATTTCAAGACTCTCACATTAGCATCTGACTAAAAAATCCACATTCATTTTGTACCTTATCTACAGTAATAAAGGGAGGATGGTTTAAAACATGCTAATCAAAACATTCTGCCGTGCAGATGAGAATACTTCTGTTCTAAGTGTATTTCAGTCATGGTATCTGACTGTGGTTAATACAAGAACCTATTGGTCTTTCTGTTCCCATAGTTGAAGGCTCTCAGGTTGTAGAGCTCCCTTCAGCATGGGGAAACAAAGTCACTTTACCACTTACCACTGCTTTTTCCAGCACATATGTGTCAGAAATTATTGTATATTTCCAAGTAATTTGGTAAAGAACAATTATACTTGAAACCTTTGCCAATTCTCAAGGGTTGATCTGACAATATCAATCAGACAATTTTAAACCCCCTTGTTAGTTTTGAAAATAAATAAGAAACAATGGCAAATAGAATTGAGGCATTCTAGGGGACTGTTATTTTTGAAGCTGAAAAAAATTCCATGCACAACATGAAGGTCAAAGAATATCCTGCAATTCATAAGCAGTCACCTACAGGCAACCCCCAACCTACTTCCTGACCTAGTCCTTTTCTTTGTGTCACTTGCCTAAAAAAAGAACCAGGCATAGTTATTTCAGAGAGACATGAACTGGCTGAACAACCATTAACAAAAAACCGAAATGACTGAGAAGGTAACAGTAAACTATTCAGCATTTTATGATGAAAGACGTGTTCTCTGAAAGCAGAATGGTCTTTCTGGTTACCAACGGGAAGAAGGATCTGGAGACGAGTTTCCCCTTTAACTCAAGTGAATTTTATGGTGCTCCACAAGAGGGCTGTCTGGGCGACCACACTTCCTCCATGTTGTCTTAAGTACCGTGTGGTTAGCCTTGGTCCGGTAAAGAAAAATTTCATGCAGTGTTAGAGCCATGGCATACAAACCTCTCAGCTGCCGATTTAATTTATTTGCATTTTCTTTCAGAACAGAAAGTTCTAAAAACATGTTAACTTAAGCTAACGGACAGATTCAAAACAATCGCAGCAGCGTTAAGGTATGGATTTTAAACGTAATTAAGAACGTTAGTAGCCCATCATTCAGAAACTTTCTGAAAACACTGAATGCGGATAAATTTTGTAGCCTTACCATTTAAAGTGACACATTTAGAGTTGTCTCATCAGCTGTTCCTTCTGGATGACCTGCTGGCAAATGAACAACAGCAGCTGCAACAGCAATAGTAATATGCTCTGGCATCAACGTGAGCATCTCAGAATTTTGCTCAGCACTATCATAATAAAAATCTCTGTATTCTCCAAAGTACATGTATACAGAAACATATCATTAAGAGCAATTTTAGTGCAAAAAAAGAAATGTAAAAACCATACAACTCTGAAAACACAAGCCCGTGAAAGCAGCAGCACAGCCTTCAAGTAACAGTCACAAAAAAGACTTAGGGAGGATTTGCTTCTAATAAGACATGCAGAAAGATTCAAATTGCAAAGTACTTCAAGTAACCTTTTAAATATGAAAGGCCTGATTATATGAAAGCAAAACAACATTTTTTGGAGAAAATTCTTGATCCATACAGTTTAAAACATGTTTTTTATAACCCTCTCAGTTTTAAAAGGTATCTTAAACTTCTTTCTTGGTCCCTATCCAATCATGATTTAATTATAACACTACTGCTAAGCTTTTTGATTGATTTAATGATTAGGCAATTGGAATGGTAAGTTGCAATTTTTTTTAATCTTAAGAAGGTAGTTCTGGCAGGAGAATGAAAAACAGAACAATCTTTAAATTTGTCTATCCCTTAGGTTCGGGGGTTAAACTCATCTCCCGTATATTTGGGATGTCTTTATTGTTAAGTCAGGTAAAGCTCTTATTTTAGAATTTACAAAACCTTGAGTACAACACAAAAAAAGAAAGCAGAGTTTTAGATAATAAGAAAGTGAATAGAATGCCCATAATAATAATTTTAGAAAAGATAAAAAAGTTGGCTTTCTGGCTTGCATTTAATTACAGTGCCATACCAAAGTAAATAAAAGACCATTATTATTATTTTTTAAAAACATGTGCTTTTTTAATTTTTCTTGTTTAAATAGAGAAAGTAAGTGTGTAATAGCAATCTGTCAGCCCCAGCAAAGTCTAAGTAAAGCAGAACAAAGAAAACAAGAAGCTCTATTTTGAGAAAATATTGTACTTGCCTTTTACACAGAGGAGAAATTACTTTCTTTTACTTTGAAAACCCTTACTATTAAATATAACTGAGCTGATACTAAAGGGAAAAAGATTGAAATACCATAAAAGAACAGATCATTGCTCCATTTAGTCTGGTATCTGATATTGGACAGTAGCCAGCATCAGATTGTTCAGAGAAAAACAACAAAATTCTTTTAAGAGAATTTTACACTTCTAAGTAATTAAAGGTTTTAACGTAATGCCAGGCATTACGCAACATTTATTCTGCTATAAGAGAAGATCTCCTTTCCCAAGGTTACTCAGAATTTTAAGTGCTCTAAAATCTACATATGCACTCAAACTGTCTTGAAAGTTGTAGTGTTTGTCAGAATCCAGGCTAGATGTAGCAATCCATCTTTGTGGACATTTGGCAAAAGTACTCCCTGCATGGCTCAAACCCGAGCCCTCAATTGCTGTTGGTCAGTTAACACTTAGCTCAGATCCTGTGATGAATTTTACCAAAACAACAATTTAAGGATAAATTAGGCTTTTAAAATTAGAATACACAAAGCACATATGCCTCAAACCAAAAATCTAGGCAAGAGTTTCCTGCCAGCTAGTTTTACCAACGTTGATTTTTCTTTTGTCACATTCTGTCTTTACAATCTGAACCCAATTGTTGGAAGAAATTTGAGACTCTTTTTAGGAAAATTTTTATTAATGTTTTTCACAGGTACAACCTTGACATATATTTGGCTAACAGGAGTGGAAAAACATCAATGGAAATCAAGTCTAAAGTAGAAAGCAAAGAAGTGAAAGGTGTATGGGAGAGTATGGGCAAGTCCAGCGCAAACCACAACAAGTATAGATATCAGCAAAGAGAAAAAATCTGATGTTTGGAGCAGAATTTTAAAAGTGGAAAAGAAGTTTGTTAGCCCTGCTTCAGCATTCATCCACGTATGTGAGGAGTAGGTTCCTTGGGGAGAAGAGGAGACGGAGGGAAACGTATACCTCTCAATACCTTACCTGAGCGTGAATCAAGCTGCAACCTCAAGTTCATAAATACAGAAAGAGTCGAAAGCCAAGAAATACTTGGCAACACAAGCCCAAATTCTGCTATCTTTGAATAACAGTCCAAAAGATTGACTGTTACGTTCTAGCCTTGCAAAAATATTCAGGAACATTCCAAGAACAAGTTATATGGCATTGTAAGACACACTCCTCCTCTTTGCTAAGAGTGACTTCTGTTTTACATGAACCGTTCTGGAAATGCAACGTTAATACCTCAGCTATGTAACTGAGCTTACCTTGTTTCAACAAGTTATGAAGAGTCAGCTGAGCCACAGTAACTCATCAAGCCTGCTATAAACCATCATAAAGGTAAACTGTTTTAGCCTAAGATATACACGTTTCAGAATGTGTTTGCCACCACTGGAGTACAAACATTTAAACAATGCATCTCTGCTGATGTCAGTAATTTGGTCATGTGCCTGAGCTTTCACACATGTAAATCTTCTCCGCATAAATACTTCATCTGCAAAATTTTATGACTGCGTCTTACAAATCTCCACTCCTACCCACGATTCCATCTAAAACTAGGTTTTCACTTGTCCAACGTTGTATTAAAAAATCCTTTCCATATTACTGAAGTGATGGATTCCCCCACTTGTATTGAAATCTTATGTCTTGTCAAGATGCCTCCGGGAAGCCATCATCTTATTATCTCTAACAAAATAAATGTAGCGAAAAATGAGTGAATGATTAGGGCAGCCTGTTAGCCTTTAAAGGCAGAAACATTATGCTATACATAACTAAACAACTGAAAATTTGTATTTGCCTCCCCTCCTTTTTTCTTCTTCTAATGAGTTCCAGTTTTGCCAAGTTTTGTATTAGGCAACTTTAGTTTTGTATTAAGTACTTGCTTTTTTTGCAATAAAAACATATCTATCCACATATCAAAAGTATTCAACAGCAATTAAGGTACTCCCCTCCTAAAGGAAAGCCTTCTCCTGCTGTTCTTCCATTTGAGATTTGTGATCAGTTACTTGCTCAGCGTGGGTGGACATTTCTAAGCTATGGTTTCATAATCACACAAGAGCGTCTTTTTACAGCAGTCTCAGTTTAAATTTTCCATATTATGGTGCATACAGGATTTTTTTTTCTTCCCCCATTGCACAGTCCAAGCCTGTATCTGCACCTGTCTTCACACATAAGGGTGTTGATTATCTTAGTGTCTGCCCAGATTGCTTAAAAAATCCTGCTGCTTCAGCACAAGAGAAACACGCAATAGCTGGCTTCCCATGGGAGATTAGATAAATGTTACAAAACCCCTGCAATTGAAAACAAAAGAGAACCTGAACTAAGGTCATAAACTCTTTTTCCGAGAAAAAGCAGATCTAGCACTAACTCAATCAAAAAGTCAAACCTTTCATTTTTTGATAAAATCTAAACAAGGTACACTACGGTAAGCAAGCTGTTTTTAATGACAAAAAGGGAAAAAAGTATAAACCCTATAGCCCACTCTAAACCGTGTGAAATAACGTGCTTTGAGGGAGAAAATAACTATCACAGTATCAGAGACTCGACCTCCCAAAATCCTGAAAAAAAACCCCGAGTGAAGCTGGCAAAAAGACGCAAACCCCCGCCCGGCTGGAGCAGGTTTCCAGCGCCTGGGCTGAAGAAACCACGGCTTTCGGGGCCTCGCCGTCAGGCAGCGCTCGCACACCTGCAGGCGGGGAACCGCCCGGGCCGAGAGGCCGAGAAGCCGGCAGACTGGGCCCGGCAGCGCCCCGCCACCACAGACCGCCGCCAGCGCGGACACGGCGGCACAGGGAGGAGCCTGAGAGGGCGGAGAGAAAAGCGGAGGCGAAGGCGGAGCCCCAAAGGCGGGCGGGGAGCGGCGGCGCAGCCCCTCAGGCCCGGGCGGGAAACGGCAACCCCCTCCCTTCCCGCAGCGCAGCGCAACGCAGCCCTCCCCTGCGCCCCGCCCCCGCCGCGCCGACCCGGAGCAGGAAGCCGGGCATGGCGTCCCTTGACCCCGGCCTGGCACGGAAGAGCTCACGGGGAAGTGATGGAGGTGAGAGGCGCCGGGGCGGGAGCCGGGCAGCGGGAGCAGCGGGATGGGCACCGCCGGGCCGGGCCGGGCGGGGGGAAGGGGCCGGCTGCGAGCGGGAGGGGCCGTTGGGGGCGGGGTCCGCGCGCCGCTCAGCCAACCTCCTGCGCGCGCGCGCAGGCGTTCACGCGCCTGGGGGCTCCTCTCAGCCTCCCCCCCCTCCCCTCCCCACGCCGCGGCGGGGAGCCCCGGCCCTGCGCGGCCGAGCGCCCTCCCAAAGCAGCGGCGCCGTGTCCCTCGCGGCTGCGGGTCCGCCCCGCGCGGGGAGACGGGGCTAGGGGGCGAGGACCGCGGACAGGCAGCAGCGGCGGGACCCGACCCGGCACGGCACGGCACGGCACGGCACGGCGCCCGAGCAGGCGCTGGCGCTGTGTGGCGGTGTGGCAAAACCAGTTCCTGAAATAAGTTACCGCCTCCTTATTTGTGCCAATGCTGTTGGAAGGCAGATAACTTTGTGTACGAGAGAGTTTTCTCCCTTGTTTTCCCTCTCTCTACCCAGCACGGACCTTCTCAGGTGAAGGGGGCAGTAGAGGCTTTCGTGAGGTGGTTTTGGAGGAGCGGTTTTGATTGGCCTTTTTGTCCTTTTTCATTTATATTTGACTTGTTGCAGCGCAAGAGTGACACTGTCTGGAGAGTTTCTTTGATGCCTTTGACACGTTTATGTGCTATCAGAATCTACCACCGATTTTTTTTTTTTTTTTTAATGTGTACATTTCGTGCCTTTTGGTTTCCTGTTTATAGATTTCTCTTGTTAAGTGGGACTGTCTGAAGCTTTTCATCCTCTGGCTGCTGTACACAAAGTAATTTGATAAAACCAAAAAGAAGCATTGCTGTTAGAGACAGCTAAAGTAGCCTGGTTGGAAATTTACCAAATCAAACCTTTCTGTATGTAGCCAGTTGTTTTTATATTTGTTACAATTTACAGGATTTTTCAGTGGTAAAATTTTTACGCTAAAGCTTGCACAGAGATATAATTTACTTTTTTAATCCAGTAATTTAAGATATTTACAGTTGAAAGTATCTTAGCTAAGCTAGAATTTTGCAGGCTTTGTATGGACATCTGAAAAATCCTTTGCAGATTTATAGCTGTTTTGATAAAAGTAAGGATTGCAGTTAGGCTGTCAAGATTTTGGCAACATAAATAAGACATCTACGTAGCAGGCTGCCTTTATGTTACTAGTCTGTGGTTTGAGCTTGACTTAGATGGTAAGCAAGCTGTATATAATTTAAGCTCAGTTTTTTTTCTTTGTCTTGTACGCTAGTGTTCTCATAAAACACTGAGATAAAGAGAATAGATTTTCCTAACTTGTCAGCTTTGTAAGTAAGTATCTCTGAAAGATCTGCCTCTAATGTTTTCCTGTCAGTTACTAAGGGATTGTCAGGCTTCCACAAGTTTTACCAAACCCAGCCCTCCTCCAGTGAGAAGATCTGGTCCATTGAATCTCCTCGAACTGGAGAGAGATGACAAGGAGATGTAGACTGAAGTAATTCAGTATAGCTATTTTCATAGTCCTGTGCTGTTTAAAGTTACTGCACTCCTAGCTCGGTTTAGACGTGTGTGAGTCTCGACCTAGGGATGCAATTTATGGAATTGTACTTGTAGGTGAGTGAGCTTTCAGTAGTGCACCACCGTGGAAACTATTCCTTGAAATAAGGAAGTGATGAACCATTGTAGTAGTTATCCTCCTGCCTGGTAGTTGCCACTGCCTGGTATCTCTGAGGTGAAACTAGATGTTTGTATATTATGGCATATTGAGGTGCCATAAATCTGGTTTTGGGGCAGTGGATGGGGATGAATGGTTGTGGTGTCCCCTGCTGATTGTCTGACCACCCTGTCAATGGGGTAGCTCCTCTGTGGTTGCTACACTCTTACTATGGTCCACATTTGTAGCTTCATCTTAAAAAAAACGAATAAAACCAAACCACATATACACACACACACGCGCACACACACACACCTTCCCCCTTAAAAAATCAGTAAGTTGACTTCGAGCACATGGAATAAGGTATTTTCCATAAAGATCACTCATGAAAGAAGTCTTAGGGGTTTTTCCTTCACTTTCTTTTGGATCCCAGCTGTGTGTAGTACACTGAACAGGGTGACTGAGATCAGCTGATCTGTCAAGAAAGCTTTTTTCGGTTGCTTGATGATGTTTATAAGACTAGCTGAGTTGGTTTTTTTTAATTTTATTTTATGAATCGATACACTGTGGGAAGGAGTTCTAATCCGGTGTTTTGGTTGGGTGGTTTGGTTTTTTTTGGTTTTGCTTTGGTTTGATTTCATTTTTTTTTTAAGTTGAGATAATAAGATATTCTTTCTGAGCATGGCTGCTGTAACAGCCCTGCTATTCCATAACAAGCAGTATATAGTTAGGGAAAGAGCAAAACAAGTTTAAAGAAAACAAACAACAAAGCACACATCTGTCAGGCCTGATGGTATGTAGCCTCATATAGGGGCACCTTTTCTACATATATGAGAAAAGGAAAGGAAAATGGAAGGAATGATTCTTGTAAAAACAGGTTATAAAGGATAAAAAGTAAAAGTAGTTGTTCTGAAACTTTTAGGTTTGTCATCCCACAATTACATAAATGCTAAACCAAGAGCAGATCTAAGAATTGCAAAGTCCTGAGTTTTGAGACAGAATGTAGTATGTTGACTGTGATGCTGGTGACAGTGATTGTGCAAATTATTGTGGCATTTCTGTTTTCCTGTCTGCAGTGCTAATGATAATACATCGTTGCGTATATAATGATTAATTTATAACGTGATTTGAACATCCTTTGAAATTTTCAGTTAATGTATAATTACAATATCTAACTAGTTTGTGTAACATAAGCAAAATAAAGCATTGTTTTTCTGGGCAGGTTCATAAATGATGTTCAAAATAGATTCATTTCAATTTGGTTAATATTGAGGAATTTATTTTCTGTTATTGTAGAAGTATACTTAATTTCATGAGTTCTAGCATCCAAAACGACAGTATTTAATGTATAGGGACTATGAGGCTGAAGGAAGGAACAAAGTTATTCCAGAAGGAATGGTTAACCTTTATGTAGGAAAGACTGTCAAAACAACTTCCATAATAATAAAGAAGGGTGTACTACAGACTTCAAAAAGAGATTTATTAATTTTATTGACTGATGTGTTTGCAGAGTGGTACAGAAAAATTTACGTGCTTTAGGGCATGGAAAACATACATTATTAACTCTGTTTTAAAAGGCTCTTTAACTTCATTGTTGCCAGATGAGAAAAGATAAGTGTCCTGCACTGCAAATGGCCTCCTGTTCGACATAGTCTGGAGTCAGCTTTGGTTGATGAAGAAGGTTGATGACTCTAAGGTTTGTACTAGAAA
This sequence comes from Chionis minor, assembly GCA_013398295.1. Taxonomy (NCBI): domain Eukaryota; kingdom Metazoa; phylum Chordata; class Aves; order Charadriiformes; family Chionidae; genus Chionis; species Chionis minor. The sequence goes on from VZSF01001076.1 coordinate 224,032, forward strand.
GCTGATTTTATGCTTGCATTCCATAATGTAAAAAGCCTGCGTGAAGCTTGGAAGCCCTTTGTGTTTGGGCACCCAAAAGCGTGTAACTGCATGTTGCTGCCGTCATATTTTAATTAAAAATTGTGGCATTCAGTATTGGTTTGCAGGTCTTTTGAGCAATAAGGATTACTTTTCCAGCCTGGGTAATTGTTTTGTGTGGTCTAGGTCTTGTATGGTTTTTATTAGCATACATCTTTCGTCTTTATTGTAAAAGCAAGTTAGGAAATTAAGTAATGAAATGAATTTGACAAGGTTTTTTCTTAATAACCTAACAGAGTCTAAGCTGTATTCATAAGTATAGTATTTTAGTTCATTAATTAGATCAGAAATTAGCCCTTTCTATCAAAGCTACCATGCATTCGTAAATATGATATTAGGGTGTTGTGGTTTAACTCCGTCGGGTAACTAGAACCATGCAGCCGCTCGCTCAAGGGTGTGGGGGAAGAGAGGAAAAAAAGGAGAGGAAAGGGAGAACGAGAAACCTTGTGGGTCGAGATAAAGACTGTTTAATAGAAACAATAACAGAAAAGGAAAATTAATGGTATTAATAATGATGACATGGGTCACTCACCCCCTGGTGATTTGGCATCATCCTGGGCAGTGATTGTGGATTCCCACCCTCCAGCCAACCTCCGTTCATATACTGAGCATGAAGTCTGTGGTATGGAATATTTCATTGGCCATTCCATTGTTCTGTCTATACTTCTATGGGAAGCTTGACTAGTGTAATTATCACTCAGCAACAATTAAAAACAATAGGTGTTATTGACATGCCTTTCACAGCAATCACGAGGAAGATAACTCTTTCCCAGCTGAAACCAGGACATAGGGTAACCTAGTAAAGCAGAAATTTATTTTTACAATGCAGCTTCATTTAAGTCAAGTCTCGGTCTGAAATAATATAGTGCTTCTGAACAGGCTGGAGCTTGGACTGAAGGATGAACTTGAGGATGGGTTTACTGTGGGATTTTTTTGTGTTATTGTTTATTCTTAGTTATTTTATTTTTTACTTACAGATGTTTGACAGAATCAAACCATCTGATGAAGCTTCTGCTTCTTCAGCACAAGGTGAGAAGTTTAAAGTAGATTTTTTTGTTGCAGTTATTCTTTTTTTTTAATGTAATAATTAATAGTAGAAGCATTAGTTCACCTTGTAGTTTCAATAGCATACTTCTATTTTCTAAATTTCATTTTGGAACACTAGGTGGAAGAAGTGAATCATCCACAGAATTTCCATGTAGATGTAATTTTCTTGGCCTGTAATAAGCTGTTTAAGACATGCTGCATTTTATCTCAGTGATCATGGGTATAGCAGTATAAATGTAGGTTACCTAGTCTTGGTCCCAGATAAATCAATAGAAAAATCCCCACTCACCTCAACCATGAAAGAGTAAAGCTTATTTCTTTTCAGCTCTTGGAGGAACTTTGAGGACAAAAGGATCTCTATATGCTTTTTTGGACTTACTAAACTTTTTATCTTCCTTTAAAATAGTAATTTTGACAAATATAATGTAAGAGAAGTAGCTAATTGCAGGTAAAACTCTATTCCATCTCTTTGATATTCTGTTTTGTTTTGGTTTTTTTGTAGGAATCGAAAGACATGGTGTTGAAGGCTCTCTACAACAGGACAGCAATAGCAGGTAAGTTAGGTGATGATCTAACTGGCCTCTAGCTTACTGCTTACACAAAGTAAAACAGGGAGAATCTGTTTTTCAACCTTATCTGTTACTTTGTGTAATGGAAGACAGTGATGCAATATAGATGAAGTGTATGATGGAGGTGCTTTTTATCTTGTACCCGCGTACAATTAAAGACTGTGAGGATGGTGCATTGTAGTGCCCAAAAATAATGTGTGGGTGTCGAGATTTCTACATCTTTGGTCTATTTTTTTAAATTTCAAAATACTGAAAACCAGAAGAATGCAAAGAGGACGGCCTTTTTCTGGATAGACAGTTCTCTTCAGAATTCAGCCAACTGAAATTAGCATTTGTGTTTGCTGTGTCTCCAACCTGTTTCTTTAGTGAAAATTGCTTGGGATTACCTTGAAATATGTAGTCCTATTTGCCATTACAGTTCTGAAATAGAAACTTTTATCTTGCAAATTTGTTCCGGCTCTATAGTAAGATGGATGTTTAGATTTTCCATGTTTAGAACATACAGAACCTGACATTTCTCATTTTCTTACTGAAATGTCTTGGTAATATTACCTCCTTCTTTCAGTTTACACACAAGAGGGCAAGACCATCCTCAGCCTGGAGTATCCACTGTGCAAAATAGACAAGGATACTGCAACTGTTGCCACGTACACTACAGTAATCTGGAACAGGTGAGAAGGCAAGGAGTACCGAAAGGTTTTATCAGCTCATAAAATATTAGTCTCTACACTGAAGAACCAATACTGAATAAAACATAATCACTTTGTGAATTGTAGTGAGAAGAAGATGCCTTTCTTATCTGTTACCTGTTAAAAAGATGCTGGTGGAGTGTTATGGCTATTGCAGCCTGCTTTTCTGAAGTGGTACACTGCTGGGTGTACATTGCATTCATTTGGTTTATTTCTGCAGCTTTAGTCTTGAGATCTGTATATACTGTAAAGTATTAGAGTTAAATGTGTTGGATATCAAGACTGAAGACATTTGATCAGCTGTTTTCTGTTTAACTCTGTCGGACACCTGGTTTTTAGACTTTTTAAATTAGAAAGTAGAAGCCTATTTAATCTTTTATATTTATGAAAATTCTTTTTAATTCAAGTGAATTATAGGATGTTTATTCATATGAAGTTCAAAAATATTTTAATAGTCATTCATAGATACATTTAGAATATTTGTACTAGTTACAAGATATTTGAGCAGCTGTGAGATTTGTGAGAGTATTTGTACTAGTTACAAGAGATTTGTGAGCAGCTATCAGAGCTGCTAATTTAGGCTCCAACTCAGAAAAATGTTTCAATACATTTTAGTATTATTTGAGACTCCCTAAGCTTAAAAATGCTTAAATCTCTTTGAATCAAGGCCTGAAAGTAGAAAAGGCTGAAGATTTTTCTTTTTATTTAAACATTTTCATAGCAACAGTGTAACCTTTAACCTGGGAAGTCATTTTTAGGAACAGGCCAGTGTGTTAACAGTAGTATTAAACTAGTCCTCTCTTTTATCTTTCACCAGCATGTTTTCAGCTCCCAGCACAGACATTTTACCACTTACTGCAGGAATCGTATGGGTGCCAGTAGCTTGATGGAGCGTTTCCTGCAAGATGTTTTACAGCATCATCCCCACAGATACCATGACAACAGGTATAATACAGTTATTTTGTTTTGTGTTTTATTTTTGTTTTGTTTGTTCTGGTTTAGTTTTTTTTAAATATGTGTTGGTAGAATGCGTATATGACAAGTTTTTATTTCTGTTCTGCTACTGAGCAGTAAATTTTCTCTATTTGAGGTGAAACTTTCATGTTGAAGACCATTTAGAAAGAAGTGTATTTATATAAACATTGGCCAAGTATATTGCCTTTGTTTTGTCTCTGCACTTTTAAACTTTGTTTCACTATTTAGGGATTTGATACAACACTATTGATAGCAATGAAAAGTGAAGACCTGAAAAAAGGACTATATGGGTCAGTGGGTGTAATGGCAGACCGTACACTCTGACATGCATTTACAAATTCTTACAATTTGGGCTTTATATATATATAAAAATAATATTATAATTCTTATAATTATGGACTTTATAGATACATATTTAGCAGCATATTTTATGGTATGTTTTGGAAGAGTTCATAATTTTGATATGTTGTTTGTGGATAATGTCAAGTGAATATTTATATGTTTATTTTTCATTATCCTTGCAGTGCACATATTCACTTAATACTTACATGGATTACATTAATTGGCCAATTCATTAATGCTCAGATTTTGAAAAGTGTTTTCTTTAATTATCATTTACAGGTTTGAGAGTGATAAGAGAGTCTGTGTATAAGTTTTTCTCTGTAGATGAAGGGGAATCAATTCATAGAATCATAGAATGGTTAAAATTAAATCTCATCCTCATTTGTTATGTTCTGCAAGGCAGACAAAAATCCCAGTCTGTAACCAGTACTGTGTATCTTCATATACAGCTCTGCTATAGATCAGACGAACAAGTAAAAGGGTATTTTGTCAGAAGGTAGTCATATTGATGTTGTCAAGATGTGGCAGAACAAGAAAATAGGCATGTCAATGACAAATTAGCTCAGGACATACACACATCACTACAAATAAATAAATTAATCCTTCCGTTTCAAATAAATAATTTTAATCCTCCTAGTTTAAGAACATCCACAGTTTTTTGCCACAAAGAAAATACAGGACTCACTTTAAGACAACACCCCAATGAAAAAACCCCTCTCCTAAGGTGTTGCTAATACCAGGTTATTACTTTGATGAATGAGAGCTACTAACTAGGAAAACAAGCTACCCATGTTCCTCTAAGGTGTTGGAAGAAGGAATGGAATGAGAAAAATAATATGCAAAATCTGGATGAAGTTGGAGAGAGAAGGGGGAGGAGTAATCCCAAAGCGGGAGGAAGAAAAGCAAGTGTGAATAGATTTATGTTGCAATCCTGTTCTGAAAAATGACTGAAAAAAAATGTCATCATGTGAGCTGACATAGGCAGGACCCAGGAACAACCACAAAACCATGGATGAAATGGAACGAGTAAATTTATTTTACCTCGTGAACTGGGGAACCTCTGAAGCAGCACCCGGACAGAGGCACACAAGCGGGAACGCTGACACTGCGGAGCTTAGTCCTTGCTGGAGGGTTACCGAGCCTTCTGGTTTCGCCTGTATATCAGGGATTTACGCAGACATAGTTTGCCACTGTGCTTTGATCTTTTCTGTAGCAGGGCAGGAATCTCAAGCATGTTTGATAGGGTGCCTCTGAGTCTATCACAGACCTATCTTGTCTAAACACAGATGTTCTACCTGTCAAGCACACAAGACTAAACAACTATTAGTATGATATATGTGTTTTTCAACATCGGCTGCAAGTCACTTGAGCGTGTTTGCAATTCTCCTCACCGATCTTCTGTTACTTTCCTACGTTCTACCCCCTTGCTCAAGGGACCACTGCCACTGGGGCTGGCAAAGCAGGACGTGTCCATTTGGGCTTCCAGGGTGTAGGGCAGGGTAATTTAGAGGCACATAATAAATACATATAGAAAAAGGAATAAACGTATCTCTACAATAATACTTTGAATCAGGTGTCTTACTCATCTTGTTAGGCAATTAAACCACTCAGCCAGCCAGGCACCACCAGTAGCTTGTTTCATTTGATGCATTGTCCTGGAGATGTTGAACTGATTCATCAGTTATGTTGAACCAATACATGCCTTCAAAATTGAAGCAGCATTTATGGTGCTGAAGGAGGAAGTAGTCCACTCTGAATCAATTTTGTAGTGTTTATTTGCGTACAGCTGTTACCTACTCAGAAAAAAACAGCAATGAGAAACATTAATATCAAAATCACTTAGCATAGCATAATTCCCTAATGTAGCTACTGGGGTTGGCATGCCAATTCAACACCTTGTCAAAAGATCTGCAGCTAATCTTCCCTCAATATAAAAGGCAGATCAGTGAGTTATGGTAGAGGCTAACCAATTCTAAGTATTTACAAGTTGATCTTGCAGAAATGTATCGAGGGCATGTGGTTGTAGTACAAGACTACAAAGCATGATGAGCTCCCTGTGATAGGGGAGGAAAACAGGAGTGTTGTCTCCTTCCAGTAATACATATGCTGTTGCTCTAGCTCCTTCAGCTAATATTACTCTGAATTTGATAACCTGATGTGGGTTAATTGCCCACACAGATCGGAGAATTATGGCTGTGGTTATTCAGATTGAACTTCAATTCCACGTTGGTTCATGACACCAATAACACTGTTCCAGTGCACTATCCTCTAGATAAGGCACAGGTATTCATCAAAGATACCTGAAATACGCGAACTCAAGCATCTGGTATCAACAAAGGATGTCAAATCAGAGGAGAGGTTGGGGTACAAAACCATACAGCATTCTCAGGAGTTATTGTATGAATCTTCACGTCTACACTAATAGATTGTGGTCCCACCATGTGATCCATTAGTGTCAACAATTCCATTTCCCCTGTAGTTAATATTTTGGGAGAGAGACCATCTGTAAGAATTTCAGTCCTCACCATGTTTTGTATTGGAGGTGCGGTAATATGATCATAGGGTGTTTGATTATGAATATTCCAGCTTTTTAAGAGAATGATTGCTTTAGTAAGATGTGAACTCCAATGTTGTGAAGTTTTAGTACTAGGTAGTTTGTCAATTGTTCCTTCAGCATCCCATTAATTCTTCCAATCAAGCCATTAGCTTGGGGATGGTAGGCAATGTGGAATATCCAATCTATCCCTACCCCTTGAGCTCTGTGTTGGACATTACGTCCACTAAAGTGTGTTCATTGGTCACTTTGTATTTGGTCAGGAGGTCCGTATTGATGAATGAGTTGTTCTAGTGCTTCGATTGTGTTATGTTGATTAACATATTTGGTGAGTTTAGCAAAAATCAGTCCTGACACTCTATCTACAGCAGTGAATACATATTGCCACCTGCTTGACAGGGGCAGGGGGCCCATATAATTGACCTGCCAGGTATTCAAAGCCCATTGACTATGTTTTATCTTTCCCCCTGGCCTGTATAATGCCTTTAAACATAGCTGTATACAAGTAGTACAATTATGTACACATTTTATAAACATGTAATGGCAAAAGGGTTTGATTGTGAGCAGTGTCCCATGCACACGCAGTATAAGCTGATTGATATCTACAAGCTATATGTGCATTTATACCTTAACTGCCTACTTCAGCGAAGTCATATTATCTACTTCCATGTTGTTTTGTGACTCAAGTGAATTATCTTTTTGATGAGTTGAGACATGCCTTACTTTTAAAGGATACCTGTGTACGTGTTGCCAAGGTTGTTGCCATATATCTACCCCCCATATAGGGTATTTTTGTGGATGCCAATCTTCTTGTGCCCAGCAGGGTAACCATACTTTTGTATACAACCCAACTGTCAGTATTTAAGTAATGTGCCATCCCTTCAGGGTAGCCAGAAATGCTGCAGTCAGTTCAGCCCACTGAGTAGACGCATGTACACCTGTTTGCCATAATATAATTCCTGGTAGCAGAGCATATGCAACTGCTCTCCGTTGTCTTTGTCCAGTCACCATACATGTTGCACTTCTCTTGGTAAACCAGGCGTCTTTTTTGTGCTCTTCTATTAACTTGTCATAAGGGGGAGCCTCCTCCACAGGAGATGTTGGGATATCTCTAAGGAAGTTTCCCCTAGTGTGGGCATAAGATTAAATGATACAGTTCGTAGAAGAGTGGCATGTGGAGTGGTTACATGTGGCTTTCCTGGTAGAAATCATTGCTGTAAATAATGTTTCTTTTTCCAATGCGTGGCTGCCTGAGCTTCCCCTGCATGGGCCCTAATGGAATCTTCAGTAACCTCCCCGTGTATAGGTGTGGGTATGGCTGTCTTGGCCTGTGATTCTTTCAGTTTCTTGTAGTGCCCGAACTACAGCTGAGATTTGATTTTCCATCAGAATAAAATGTATAACGAAGCCTTGTAATGCCTTGGATCAAAATCCTACAGGTTCTTTCTGATTTTGTGGCCCAGTCATCTGCCACAATCCCCACAGACTGTATCGTCTAATTCAAAAGGATATCCTCACCTAGGAGTGTATAATTATGCATGCTCAATCAAAGCATTTTTGTAGGCATCAAAGGCTTCATGTTGTTGCTTGGTCCACTGCTAAACAACTTTACTCCTAGTTAATTTCTGCAAAGGGCACATTAATATTGCCAGATGGGGCATAAAAGTTCTCAAATAAAATAAAATTTATTCACAATACTTCTGTTAGCAGATGAATGCACCGTAAGAGGTGCGTGGCTGTGTGCCATGTATTAAAGTAAGCATCCATTTGGGTCTTGCAAGGAGCGGTTATAACTTTCAAATGAAACATCACATTCTTTAATTTTTAAAAAAATCTTTCCATTGGATTTGCCCAGCTCTTACACATTGAAGCCTTGTGGGTTCCTGTGTTGCGTATGAGAAATAGTACATATCTGTCTGTTCTGTTAATTCTGCAAGATGTAAACACTTGTATTTGAGGCAGTCCTGAAGACAGAACTGCCAGTTGCAGAATATATAAAAATCTGCTGTTGTCACAGTGGGGCTGAACAATCATAACTTGACTTCTTGTAGAAGGGAGTCAGAAGTTGTCATATGTCTGTGAGAAACAATAAGCATGGAATTCCTTGGCTGCATGTGCAGAGTTCCTATCAGGCGGCCACATTTTGTAGGGAAAGAGGCATTTATACTCCATATTGTTTTATACTGTGCCATATTATAATGTTCCATTTCTCTACAAAAGTCCAATGTTAATTAACGATAGTTTTATGAGTTAAATAACCTCTTTATAAGCTCACAACTTCAAACAAAGGAAATATTTTTACTTTTTCTTGCTTTGCTGTATTTATAAAATGATCATAATGTATATTTGGCCATTCTTAATGGGTGTCTGTGTGAAGAGGGTAACTGACTAATTAAGGTTTGTGGAACGTTCCTCCCTCCCTCCTTCCCCCATTTTAAAAAATGGACTATATCGGCTCAAGTAGCAGAGCTGGTAACTTGAGTTTGTTCATTAGGTGTGATGCAGTCTAGATAATTGCTCTTTATAAAAAAAACAACCAAAAAATTGTTTGAAAAATCTTAAGCATATTTACAATATTTATATAAGCTGGTTTTTTTCCCTGCCCTTTAGACCAACCTATGATGACATGCCACTCCCCATCACTTCAGAGGCTGCTAGGATTGCTTGCCTGTCTCCGGAAGAGTTGGAGAAAAAGAGGAACCAAGACAGACAGGAAATTTCCAGTAAAGACCAGGAGTCCATTGGTGAAATATGCTCTTCTGCTCCATGCCTGTCTCGTGGGAGCACAAAGAAAACTGTAACACAAGCATTTATTCAGAAACTAGAACGAAGGCAGGAACATGTTACAGGAATATCCCAGCAGTCTATGGGCATTTGTAGCAGTGATAAATGGGATACCCTGAAAGATGCTCAAATTGCAAATCGTAGCTATGAAGGCCAGTTTACAGCTGTGAGCCCCGTACCTCAGCGTTTTTCTGTCAGTCCTTTAATTCGTAGTTCTTCTGTTAATCCTAAAATGGGGAAAAAAGATACAAGTTTGGGAGCATCGAATTTGATTCCCCATCATGGATGTGATAAAACAGGAATGAAAGTGTGCAACAGTGATGTGTTATTGAATCCATGCTTGAATTCTGCTTCGACACTGGTTCACCCAAAACACCCTTCACTTTCTCATCAGAACCCTATGTGCAGCCACAACAAATCTTTACATATTACCTCAGGTCAATCTCTCTCAAAACGAGATGGTTTACGAACTCAGGATGAAACTTTGGTGTCTGATTTCCATCTCAGGGATACTGTGGGTATCAGCAGCTCCCTAAATCTTGGGACATCCCCACAACTAGCAAGATGCAAAAACGTGAAAACAAACAGATGTGATGAAAGTTCAGTGGATGACACTATTGAAGATGTTATTTTGAAATACTGCCATGGAACTACATCTGAAGAAATTTATTTCAAAGAGGCGAATAATCCTTGTTTAACTTTTTCATCGCTTCTGGACCATACTCATTTAGAGGGTTCTGAAATGAGTTTTGACTGTGATGCACCTATTCAGGCAGGAAAAGACTTACCCAAGGCAGCTATAAAAGATATAGAATTCCTAAAAGAGGTCCAAATAAGCTTGCAAGATAAAGACTACGGAACACAACTCTCTTCTGTTTTAAAAAGTGAGTCACTAGAGAAAGTAGAAGCAGTAAAACAGGATGTTGTAGTTCATACTGAAGAACCAGTTCTTCCAGCTCTGCCTCATGTGCCTCCTTCTTTTGTGGGAAAGACTTGGTCTCAAATAATGTATGAAGATGATATAAAAATCGAAGAACTTGTGCGTGATTTCAGGGAAGGTCGTTTTCGCTGCTACTTTGACAGTGAATCCTCAGCCAACTGTACAGGGAAGAGAATGAAGAAAAAAAAGCAGAAGGACGAAAAAAAGAACAATATTGTTGAGGGTAATAGAACAGAAAATGCATCAGTTAAAGCATTGCCAGAATTCAATGATGCTTTAAGTGGTGGCTCTGATTTTGATAACCCATCTTTAGCCTCAGATACACTATGCAACCCACAAACTCTTAAAACGCCTAGGAAAAGGACATGGCGCCTGGCTTCAAGATGCCAGGTGGTTAAAGTTAGCCATGGTACCCAAACAAGTCTACTGAACTACCCTGTAGCAAAAAGAAAAATGTCTAGAAGGGAATCTGGTCCTGCTGATCAGAAAGCAAGCATCACGTGGCCGGAGAATGAAAAAACTCCAAACATGAAAACTAGACTATGTGCCCTTAAACTTCCTGAGTCCTATAGCAAGATTATGAGTCCTGTACAGCCCAAGACAGTAGTGTATGTACTTTCGTGCCCGGAGATAAAACAGTGTAAAGGTAAACCTATAGATATTCCCAAAATGAGGAGAAATCGTAACTCCACAGATAGCAAGGACTCTGTAAGGTATAAATACAAACAGTGTTCTTTTAAGTATTATGATCCACTGACAAATCGAATTCTGAAAACGCCTCCAAAGAGTACAGTTGGAGAAAAGGCCAAAAAGCCCTCCCACGTTCGACAGCTTTTCCGAAGTCTCAGCTTTGATGCAAACATGAGGAAACTAGCTGATGCACAGAGAGAAAGCACACTGTCAAAGTCACTCGGTTGGTCAGACTTCTATAGTTCATCTTCAGCGTCTTTCCTGCCAGATCCAGGTAAAGGGAATGATACAGCCTCAAGTCAAAAAGCAGATGGATCTTCTGTTTCCACAGAAAAAACAGATTGTCTGGTATCTGGTCACTCTGAGAACTCTTTTAAACACCTGATCATTTCACCTTTGAACTCTCACCAGTCTGCAGTAGAAGGAGATAGTAGATTAACTCCATTTAACAGTAGAGGTACCAAAACTCCTCTGACCTGCATCAGGACTGAGCGGTTAGAGAGGGAGAATCCAAAGGCAATGTGGAAGAGAAAAGAAGGCACTAATAAAGAACCAGTTTTTTCCAGAAAGGCTGCAGGATCTATGTCTGTCAGATGTACTGTTGGGAGGAGAGGAAACAGAGTAACCACAGGCAAGCAAACTTCCAGAACTAAAAAACAGCAGAAAGAGGGGATGAGAAGGAAACTTCGTCCTCGTGCCCAGAAGTCTTCTGCTTTCTCCATCCACAGGTGCCAGACAAGGAAAACTACAGTGGGAAAGCACCTTAAGAAAGAAAAACCTGATGCTAAAAAGTTAAAGGTGAGGAGGAAACCAAAAAGGACCTTTCTGAACTCAACAGTTGTCGCAGGGATTCCTGAAAAGAGGCAGAAGGTCACATCGGAATCTTTTCCCAAGAAGCCAGAGCGAGCATCTTCCAAAGTCGGTAACTGGGAAGTCAGTGGAGATCGGGGTCACCCTAGCACTGTGAACCGACGCTCTAGAAGAACTTCTGTACCGTTACTTCGAAACTGTCTTGTTCTACCAGGTGAGAGCTAGCTACCAAAAGAGCTTATGTTTTATAGCCAGCACCTGGAAAAAAGATTGAGGAAAAAGGAAGGGAACAAAAGGAGTTCATACACAAAGCAGTTGAAGTGCTAGAGCTGCAGAAAGTGCAAAGCCAGTCTAATGTGAAACAAGTACAACTGTAAACTCAGCTCTTGTTCCTGGAATGTGGGGACATGACGTATTGCACTGGTCTACTGTGTAAAGCTGCAGAAGTTGTGCACTTGAGTTAAAACGCACTTAGAATCCTCGTTACTAGACTTCACCTGTACAGTAGAAAAATGAGCTGGAATAGTATCATATTGGTTTTATGGTATTACCAGTGCGTAATAGTGCACTATAATAAGGTAAATTAGAAGCTGTATTAATTAATTGTGCCTATTCTTATTTTTCCACATAATTCTAAAGTGCAAAAAAAAAAAGACTCAATTGTTGTGCTAGAAATTAAATGAAGATATACTAATTTGGGCTGAATTCTGTGTATGTATTTTGTGTTTGTGTATATGCACACTTCCTTCAACACGTAATATATTCTTGCCTATGGAGTGGCATTAAAATTAATGCAGTATGATACAATTCAGATCAATTCAGTGCTTTCTTGAAATGAAATATAATTGTACATGTTTTTATATTGACTTTTTTTCCTGAAACCATGTCCAAAGCAGTTATTTTGGACGAAAAGTCACTGTGGGCTCTCATCAAGCAATAATGGACCATGCTGGTAGGGAAATATGTCTCTCTAGGGCACTGTTCAGATGGTGGTGGCTAAAGTGAAATATCAAATTCCAAGACAAATATAGGCTTAAGGTTTGGGTTGGTTGGTTTTTTTAAATGGCTTATTGATTATGTTTGTAGGAGAATTTCACATTCCTTAGTGGGGGGATAGAAAAGTTACAATACAAACAAATAGCAGTGAGTTGTTCTAGAATTTCTTAAATTTGAGTTTATATGTTTTTTTAATTGGGTGAACTGTTGGTTAAATTTTTATGTACTATAGTTGAAACTTTATTTTAAAACTATCAGTAAAATATTTAAATAAACCTAAATCAGCATCCATTTAATGTATTAGAGTTCAAGTAGCTGTTGAAACAATTATTTAAATATGTTTAAAATATTTAGTTGAACTAAAATGATATTCCATAGTGATTTATGTTTGGCCACTGATGCTCTAACTAATATGATTTTATGGCAAAAGAGACAGTAGTGTTTTTTGGCTTGGTTTAGTTTTTTTCATTTGTGGTTTGGTTTAGTTTTTTCATTTGTGGTTTGTTTTGGTTTTTTATTTTTAATAGTTATTATGATGACAGCTTATTCAATGTTTTTAGGAGACATAAATCCCAGTCTTGCAGATGTTTCTATGCTTTAAAATCCAAGATTAATTGTTCATTTATATTAATTTAAGCATATAGTTAAACATTATCACAATCAGGGTTCTGGATTGTAAATCTGCAGTTTGGTGTATTATATAATCTACCTTACTTTAAAGGTCTTTATAAATTCTGTAGTTCTACTATACATCTTCAGAACACAAGAAAAACAGAGGAAAGAGCAGACCCTGCTCTCTCTGCCATTGAACGTAATATTTGTGCATTTTCCCCTGAAAAAACCAAAATAATTCTGGATTCATTTTCTGAAGTGTTAAGGGTCACTGGTTTGGATTGAGAAAGCAGTGCATTTTGAACTGTTTTATTTTAATATACAGTATCTGAAGGAAATAGAAAAGCTGTCATCATAAACCCCTTGTTCAAAAAATATTCTGGGGATTTTTTTAATGTATGTGTGTATTTCCCAGGTTAAATAAAAGATGTACTTAAGCCAGCTGGAGACAAAGTTCCTTTACAAGTCAAATATGGTCTGACAGATTTTTTATGTTTTTAAAAATTATTTATTTTATTTTTGAAATAAAACTTGTTTTCTGTGGCTTGATTTTCCTATGGTTGTCAGTAGACACAGAATCTTGGGACCGTATTGCAAGTTACTGGAAAGTGAAGGGTTATAATAGGAGTTTGTATAGCCCTCTTAACTAATTGTGCCTATATAATTTAATATTTTGTCTAATATAAGACTGGTTTTTTTAAAGCAAAGTTTTAAAGGAATGGTTTTTATAGAAAGGCTAATTTTTAGATAAAACAAAAGAAGATTTTTAAATAGTTTGTTTTAAAGCAAAGCTTTAAATTACAGATAAGTCCCATTCTAACATATTTTTATGATACAAGAATGTTTTCCTATCTAACTTCTTCCATTTTATTTTTCACAATATTGTACACATGAAGACCATGAATTGTTTTGTGTGTGAATAAACTTTAAAGCACATTGTACTTTAAGATCACTAGTGCACATTTGTTTACAGCCAAAAAATACTGTTCTCCATATCCATTCATTGCAATCTTGTGTTTCTCCAGCATACAATTTTTCCTTGAAACCTTGAGTAATAAAAATAAGATCTTGACTAGAGAATGACTAATATTTTTAGCCTGTAATGTCTTTTTTTGTAAATAATAGACACCCTTGTCAGGGTGACTTTTTTAAAAAGAAAAATGTATTATATTTAAATAAAGGTGCAAGTAGCTATATATTTTCCTTAAAAAAAGAAAGAAAAAGAACAAGTATGAAATGTAACAATTTTTTAAAAAATCAGACTTGGGCTACAAGCCTGGAAACTTTCTGTGGTTGACAGTGTCAAAATAAGATTTACTGTAAGCTTAGATGTTACTCTACACCTCACTTCTGTCTAGAAACCTCTTCTGTGCATGCTCGGTGACTACTAGGAAAAAGAGGGGAGTTGTTATACTAGAAGTAAATGTAGGAACGGCTGGGAAAGAGAATTGATGAAGATACATGCGCAACAAAAAATTGCAGAAACTCAAAATATCGTGTGCATGAAGGAGAAAAGAGAAATTTTCTGGGGTCTTGAGGAATTAGTCAAACACTTTCCTATTGGATAAATAATACAGATTCTGCTGCCATTAGTGAATAGCATGTTGATTTGTTAGCAGCGTGGCTGAAACTTTGAAACCTGATTGTGGGAAAACTTGAGAGCTGAAATACTTTTTCACTGAAATTGATGGGAGAGTTGGTTGAATTGGTGTGTGTGGGTGTTTAATTTTTTTTAACATTAGTGGACAATGATGTTTGTCGATATGTTTGCATGTCTTAATCTAGAGAAGCAAGAAAAGATAACTGGATTAAAAAGGAATAAAGTCATGCTTTTTGAATCTAATTGGCAGGAGTTAAATGCAGGCTATCTTATAATAGTTGAGAAAAATGTTATCATTTCTTCTTCCATGCATATGTAATTTTGACCTGCACGTTGATACGTACATTTTTTGTACAGTTCATAACTTAAAAAAAGTCTCTCCCCCCCCAAATTACTCATTCAACCTTTTAAAACGATCTCATTCTAAGCAGCTTGATTTTTATTATTTATTTGTGTTGTGAACCTTGAGTGTGACTCCAACTCATACGGTGCCAGGTGCTAACCAAACATAGACTAGCAAGTCCCCCAAACTTTCCATGTCTGACATTTGCACCTTTCAGTTTTTCAGTTCCTTTTCTGATAGGATTTTTTTGCGCTCTAGTTCTTTTTGACAACTTGGTGTCCAGTGTTCTTTGCAGTTGTTGTATGAACATGCTCCTCTCTGGGACTGGGAAAAAGTGAGGTATTCAGTTGTATTTATAATGAGAATATGACTTATCTGAAGTTGTGTTTAAGTTTCATGCTAAATTTGTGTCCAAATGAGAATATGTGTTTTTGTGGTTTTCACGTTCTTGTAACTGGTAATGTATTTTGCAACACTCTTGCTCGATCCTGTAATTTTTATCTGCTTCTCTCTCTCTACTGTCTGTGGTCATTTGACACAATGTGAGTTTGTAAGAATACAGTGATATTACAAACTTGTCCAGTGCTATTGATGGATGCTCTTTCTTTGTATAACTTCAGATTTATTGTGTCCATGTTTTCCCTCAGTCATGCATTTGGATTTTTTTAATGTTGTGAAGAGATAAATTACAGGACGGGATAATCTGTTTGGAAGTAAATCAGTGACAGGTAGCAGAAGTGGGTGGTGTCCTGATCTGAACTGCAGAGGACAAGCTGCTGCACTTGGGAGTCCTCTTACTTCACTGAGTAGTGTGAAACAGGAGTGGGATGATGATTCTTGATTTCTTTAGGGGTCTTCCTTTCTGTTTCCCCTAGGGTGACTCTGCTTGAGGACGGAGTAATCTGAATTCTGGAAATAGAACATTGTTTCAACTGTTGATGTTTTGGGGACAGATAAGAAAAGTAAAATGTATGTCACTTGCTAATGCAATTAAAATCCCAGAATTTTTGTCTTTAATGATTTATCTGTTATAAATTACAGCATTCCTGATAATCTTTTCCAGAAAACGTTGTACTAGCATAGGTCTGAGCATGCCCAGAAGGAAAGGTTTTGTTCCTTGCTTGCTTATGTTTTGCAGTTAGGAATTTATTCATTCCTTCAGCAGAACCAATCTTGGTTTAATAAAATAAAGACTAAATATGCGTTTTTGTAGTTTCTTTATTCTTGAAGTGGAATTTAACTTGAAACTATTTGTTATAATTTGTTGTGGAAGGAACACCACAGAATGCTATGGAATAAGCTACTGCTTTGAAGGCAGCCAGTCATAATTTAAACAGCTGTTCACAACTGCATGGTATCTTGACCCAGTGAAGTCTTCTGTTGACTTCGGTTAAGCCAAGATTTATCCTATCCTGTGGCAACTGAAGCAATGACGTCCTAGGATGGCATTGAAAAAGCATCAGATGTATTTTAGATGCCCAACTGCATTTTGGCAGCAGGAAACCAAGAAGCACCAACGACATGGCAAGTCAGATCCCTGCAGAGCTTACTCATGAAGTTTTTTCAGAATGTGCGCTCAATAAATGCGGGCAGTGGCTGGAAGTATCATAATGTTAAGCAGCTTTCTACTTCATGCAAAATGGATTGGTTTCACAATACTCATAGACCAAATCAATCCTGATTATGATCTTACAGTGCATGCAGAACTGTCTTCAAAGCTGCGTGCAAGAATACTGTTAAGAGGTTTTCTGGTAAACAGAATACTGGAACACCTTGGCTGACAGAATACCTGATACAGAATACCTTGTTCTTTATATTCAGTAGTCATTTGCTGTTCGTAAGTTTAAACCAGCATGAGCTTTTGCTGGAGCGATGATGCACACAGATGTGGCAGTTTGGATCAATAAATGGCTAAAAGGCATTAGGTATATCATTTCCTGAGGCTTCAATACATCATAAAATTTCAGGTTGTGCTTTGCAGTTTTCAACCAGTACTTGAAGTTAGCTATGTATTATGTAGTTGGCTGAATGAAGTTACTACTGTGCTGTCAAATAATAATTAATTAAATACATATAAACCTCTAGTTGCAAACGTAATACTGTAAATTTTAAGTCTGGTGATGGCATCTTTCATGGAAAATACAAGCAACCAATGATATGCTTACAGCGTGTCAAGTACAACGGAGGTCCAGTTCAAGTCGGAATATTTGAGAGTGATGAAATTAATAGCATGGTTTTAGTTGGCTTTGGATTCATTGGAGTCATTAGTGGTTTGATGCACAAAATTATTGTTTCTTTGGTCCTGGAAGTCACAATAATTTTCTTGAAGTACAGAAGCATTTTTGATGACACGCATGAACACAGATCATTAGATTATTGCAGCTTATGTGATTTAACAGTGTCAGTGATTCTAAACCTAGGTTTTTTTCTTTGTCAGTGTTCCTTCCATAAGGAAAACTGGAAAACACTTCTTCCAAAATATTAGCATTCATAAACAGGTTTTTAAATCTCTCACATCCTCAAATAAAAATGTACTTTAGTGTACTGAAACTGGTCATCTTTTCATATTTGCTGTGTTGTACTGGAATTGTTGCTGTTGGTCCCAGTGCAACTGAAAATGTTGGTTATAGCTTATTTAGTCATTATTTATATTGTACAAACAAGTTGCAGAATCAAAATATACCCATGCGAGCTCACGTGGAGAGCTTAGACACTTTGTCTACTGGCCTGGAGATTGTGCTGCAGGAATTAACAGTGAAGGGGGTAGGCGTAGTCCTCAGCATACACCTCTCATCCCTTGTGAATGCAATGCGCGTGCATGACTTGCTGGTTATTGCACTAAAATTTTAAGATGAAGAGGAAGGTAGAAGTGAGGAGTAAGACTTAAAGATGCAGTATAGATTGGAACTAGACTAATGGATATTCTGTTTTGGTTCTTTTTTTATTATTTATCTCTGTTTTGTCTGAACCTTTGCAAACAGTTGTCAAAATCCATCTACTTCCTGTGGTGATTCAGCTCAGATTCCATCATTTCTTTCTTCTAGTATGTTACTTTTATTTGCTTAATACATGGATAATGTTTCACTTCACTGCTGCTCGTTTTGATCCTTTCAGCTACTGCTAAGAGGGGAAAATTTTTTATAACAGATTGTGCACTTGCTTCTTTTTGAAGGCTAAAGAGAAAAGTTGTAAAGCAGTATGTGGCTACTACCAAACTCCTCCAAACACTGAAAGGAGCTGTTAAAGTCCTCATCTAATGATGACTAATCAATCAGTTGCCCAAATGATGACGAAAACACTTGTGCTTTTCTTTCTGCATACAATTAAAAATAAACACTGTCCTTTTTGGTAACAGGTATTTTATGGATTTCCAAATGTGTTTAATACTTTAATTTTCCAGTCTGTTCTAGCAAATAGTCATTTCCTGAGTTATTGCCAACACACTGTACTTTTGATTGAATCTGGGGTCAGGATAATGTTGGAGTCAAAGTCAGCATATTTTCACCTACCGCAATTAATTAATGTTCATACAGCACTTTTTATGGTTGTAAAGTACTCTAAAGTGTTCAATACTATCAAGAATTATCTTCTATATTCTTATTTTAGACGTCTGTGTTCAATGTTTTTTGTGAAATGCATTGCTAAGCATATTTTCTCTTTTTAGAGTTTAAAAGAGAACACAACTATGAAATTGTATTTTACATATTTTTATTTCCAACTTCACAGAGACTTTTAATTTTTTCTGTGCTTACCAAAATTTTTTTTCCTCCCTCACACTCCTCCATTTTAAAATAAGAATTTGTCTGCAATGCAGAGTTCTCCATCTTTATTTTCTCAGACTAGGGTGTGATGAGTGTTGCTTGGGTGTATCATGAATATAGTTTTATGTAATTATGTTGTTATTGCCTGTGCCTTCATGGACATCTCTGCCTTTTCATGGAAGCTGTAAAGGGGAGCCAAACCACACCTGTCTGTCTCTAGTCCTTGGGTCTTGTTTTATCACCTACCACGTCCTTTTCAAGCTCCCTAGTGCAGCCAGCGTATCCACTCTTCTATTTGCCTTTATTTCATTTAACTGTAGAGTATGTTGGAAAGCAAGTTTGGGGTTTTTTTAATTCACAGAAGAAAATAGGTTGAAAGTCCATTTTCCCATAAGAGACTCACATTTTAGTGCATGTATGTGGGCAAACAACAAAAGTCTGACAGTTGTATTTTGGCAAGCCTTGCGTTGCCACCGTCTCCTCTAAGCTCACAGAAGCGCAGTAAGGGCTGGGGTTGGCCACCCCTCTGGAGACCCTCTAGTCCAACCCCCTGCTCAGAGCAGGCTCAGGTGGAGCAGGCTGCTCAGGGCCACATCCCATGGGATTTTTACTATCTCCAAGCATGGACGCTCCACAGCCTCTCTGGGCAACCTGTTCCAGCATCTGACCACCCTCCCATTTAAAAAGGTTTTTACCTCGATGTTTAAATGGAATTCCCTGTATTTCAGTTTCTGCTTGATACCTCCACTGCTGAGAAGGGTGTTTGCCCGCTGGCAGCTGGACCAGTGCTTGTGCTCTATGTCCCCCGGTGCGCTGCCATGGCCCGGGGGGGCTGTGGGGAACAGCTGGTGCTGAAACCCTCGCCCAGCTGTGCCAGGGGAGATTTTCAAGTGGGGAGCCCGTCCCATAAAGGAGTTGGCTGTGACAAACAGCTGTGCCGATGAGGACCTGCGCGGGCTTTCGTTTTCCTGTGGTTTACCTGGCTTCTGTGTCAAAAAGAGTCCCCTAAACCAACTTCCTAAGGCTTAGCCCTCCCTTCTTTTCATCCTGCAGGAGTTAAGATTTTTGGGTTTTGTTTGGGGTTTTTTTTTCCCCCAGCGGAAGATTTTTCCTTAGTTCTTTTTTGAATATTTCAAGCTATATCGATTTGATGAATGTAAATCTAAAACTTTATAGTAATTTGCTACAATTGTAAATGTGTTACATGTCTATACAGTTCTTGCATATGTTCTTTTAATGTTGGGGGTTTTTTTCCTCTTTTCTTTTAGCTCTGTTTGTTGTTACTTGAGATTTTTTGGTTGGTTTACTTTGCTTTTTGTTCAATAACTGGCTTAGTATTAATTTGATTTAATAAATATTTTACAAATGTAGTATGCAGGATAAGTTGCTGTGGTTTTTTTTCTTTTGGGCTTGTTTGGGCTGTGAGTTTTTTATTGTTGTTTTTGCTTGTTTCTTTTTTATGTTCTCTCTTGCTTGTATTTGTAGAAAGACTGTGTAGAGTGTTTGGTTTCCCGTTATTGATAATTAGATTAAATAGCTTTTGCTGAGAAGGGTTGGGATAACAGGAGTTAAACCAGCCCTCTTTTACTGACTTGTGCTGCATTGTGTTCTCCAAAGCAGGCTAGTGGCATTGTGGAAAAACTCAGGTGGCATGAAGTGGGATTTTTATGCTTTATCACTTTATCTCCTTTCTTAAGCCCCTATGAAATGTAGGTACGTAGATGAAAAATCCTATAGAACAGCTAAATCAGTAATATTAGACAGTGCATTTTGCCATTGTGATCCATTCTAGATTTGCTATGAACAAAAATTTGATAAATTTATATGAGAGTTGAAGTTACAACTGCAACTCAGTGTGTGAGCTTGCATTATTTCTCCCTCCTTGTATACTTAGATTTATCTTTAAGATGGCATTTTGTTTTCATTTTATTTTTGTTTCAATACTGTGGCACGTCTCTATCATAACTTTCTCTTGGTCCATCTTTCTCATGCTCCATCTTAAATAGTATGACAGTGCTGTATTTTTTCTTTGTAAATGTACTCATTTCTCTCAAGTTTATAAGGGAAAAGAATTAACATTTGCCAAAAGATGACTTGTGAATCTGAGCTCTATTGTTACCAGTTTCCATGAACCTTACTAAATTCTTGAATTACATCTGAAGAAAGGGGAAAGACATGAGCTTGCAAGTCACTTAGACTCCTCTGGAAATTTCATGGAAAGTATTTAAGCTGTGGAGGTTCGGGGTTTTTTTTCCTCCTTTTTTCTTCTTCAGCACTCTTTAAAAAAGAGCTATGTTGTGCTTTTATCAGTGTCTTGACAGTCAAAATGCTCAGGCTATAAATGAATTTGAAAAGACTGAGTGGTGAAATTCAAGCACAAGTTGACTCTTGTTTTCAATTTTTATTTTCTTGTTTCTAACACTTAGAAGTGAAGAGGACTATTGCTTATGTCATAGTCTCAGGTTTGTACTTTCAAGGAAGGACAATTTTGTTTCTAAATGATGAATTCTGATGGTATTTGTATGCTAACTGTGGATGCTTCTGTGGGGAATGGTGGTGGGTTTTATTTTTATTTAAAATAAATGTTTAAACTTAAAGAACTTGATGTAAGTGAAGGTCATGTAGCATCTCAGAAGTCTAGAGAGCATTTTGTAAGCACTGTGTGGGAGGATACCTGCTCTTTTTCAGCCTTAATGCACGTAGAATTTTTCTTTTGTGGTGGCAGAATACATGTGTCTACAATGCTGAAAATTAACATTGGAAAAAGTATTAAGAGGCAGAAAACGTTCTTGATTTTAAAACAAAAGTTGCATATAGCATAAAAGGCCTTTATGGCATTCGCTATGTGATATCAAGGTTTTATCCTTTCATATTTGCGCATGCACTGGGCTTATCTGTCAGCTAGAAAGCGTTCCATTGAAAGATGGGTCTGAAACACATTATTATGTGGAAGTAACTGAGGTTTTTGAAAGTTCGGATGTGGATCCTAATTTTGCGGTTTGAATACATGAATTTAATAAACACAAAGTAAACTTTAGAATTGCTATATCTGCTGCACTCAAGGGAGCGCAATAGGGCATCAATCCAGTAAGTCAGAGCCCAAATCATCTAAGAGAAAACCAGCAAGCTTCCGTCGGTTCAAGGGGAGCTACTTCTGAGCTTCACCTGAAATCTAAAAGATTTTGTGCTGTTTCAGAGTCAGAATGCTGCAGGCATAGCAGAATATTCATCGCATGGTTGGGCCGAAATCAATTGGTGTCAGTGCGAAGTCCTCCAGTGACAGAAACGCGTCTGGATCAGGCCACGTAACAGGATGTGCCATTCAATGGGGTATTCCTTCCACCACGTGTATTCGGAGAATATTTCTGCCTGTTCAGTTGACTTAAATATATGAATTATTTTGCTATACAGTTATCAATAGTGAAAAAGGTTTACAGCTGCAGGAAACCATAATTTTCTCAGTAAGCTACCTGCCTTGTACCAAAACACCCAAGAAGGTTAGTTGCATTAGAGTTTCTTACTTGCCGCTTCCAATTAAGAATCCATTTAGCTTGCTTTACTTCAATGGCTTACATGTTGGGTAACATAAAATCAAAGACCACTTCCTATCACTCTGCCGCGAGCCAAAATGCTAATTCTTCCTCTGTTCTTAACTGGTGTTTTGATAGCATGTATCACAACACAGGCGACTGCACAGCTAGGCTGCCTGTGTATGTTCTCCCAGCTGCGCAGCTGCCTCAGGCAAGCTAACTATAGCTTTGTTTTTGTGAGTGGTGTGTCAAAGCCATCTATTTATAAACCAAATTAGAAAATGCCTTGGAACTGTAATTTTTCTTTCAGGCTTTGCTTTCAGCTATCCAGAAGCTCAGTATTCCATATTCATAGATTTGGTTATAAAATTTTACTTCTCTGAAGAATACAAATAATATATTGAACAAAACAAATCAAAAAACCCCTGCTACCTTATTACAATTTTGGAATATAGATATCAGTCATAAAACATTTTAAAATATTTTTATACCTTCACCTGCGAGACGAAATGTGAAGGATGTGGGGATGCACTAACCAAATAAAGAAAATGCATATTTATTTTTTCCATTTTCTGTAATACCCAATTAGTTGTTATTCTTGAAAATTTCTCTTTATGATAAACTGGTATTATGCTTGTTTTAAAGGTTGGCAAAATGAGGTAAGATGCTTAAGAGAAACATTTTAAACATGTTCACTAATATTGACTTTCTTCAGTTTCAAATTAAGATGCATACTGACTAACTTTTAGAGGTTTCAGTGGCCTGGATGCTGGTCCAAGACTTAGTTTACTAGATTTTTAAGGATCAAGCCCAGGGTAACCTGAAACAAATATCAGTAATATCAATAATAACAACATTCAACATAAATGGAGATCCTTGATAACACGGGGATAAGCAACTTTCCAGAATCCACAAAAGAAATACAAACCCTCCAATTCTTTCTGATTTTCCAACCAATAAACTGTATTGTAGGGGTCCGACTTTTTTAGCACTTTGTTGGGGCCCGGGTGAAGTGCTGGCGTTTAGATCTTGATTAGCAGCCTTCCAGTATCTGAAAGGGGCCTACAAGAAATCTGGAGAGGGACTTTTTAGCAGGGCATGTAGTGATAGGACGAGGGGTAATGGCTTCAAGCTGGAAGAGGAGAGATGTAGAACAGATATTAGGAAGAAATTTTTCACTCTGAGGGTGGTGAGGCACTGGAAGAGGTTGTCCAGGGAAACTGTGGATGCCCCATCCCTGGAAGTGTTCGAGGCCCGGCTGGATGAGGCTTTGAGCAACCAGGTTGAGTGGGAGGTGTCCCATGTCCTTGCCCATAGCAGGGTAGTTGGAACTAGATGGTCTTTAAGGTGCCTTCCAGTAGAAAGCATTCTATGATCATACAGGGCAAACTGCGTTAACCGCCTGTGGAGTAACATTTTAGTCTGTAAGTAGCCAGCCTTTTCTCAGTGGAGCCGTTCTCTAAACATGAGAGCAAACAGCACGAGAGGAACGAATACCCTGTAGTTAACCACAGGTAAGTGATGTTAGGAGTCTATGCAAATGATTTTGGAAGTGTTTTCTTTATTAATTATTTCATAGGCCTCTCTCACAGATTAATCTCCTATAACTAAGCACTTTCTTTAAATACAAATGGCTCTGTGCCACTTTTAGAACACTCAGATTACTTTGTTAAATTATTAACCAGTTTTTATCATCAGTAGGGGAGTTTTTATAGAAATGAGAACAGGATCTTACTCACTGGTTATTTTTAAAATGTGCCAGTGTGAAGGCTTGCACTTGTCACAAGACCCATGAAGCGTAACAGAGCTGTTGTGAGGATTTTAAGGGAATTACAAAAATTAGAGAGATAGAAAAAAATTCTTTTTAGGTGTAAAGCTCCATGCAGGGTTGGTCTTTACAGTGTATTTTATGTTCTGCTTCTGAAATCAGTGGATGCTGAGGCTGCTCAGCAGCTTGTGATAAGTTTCAGGATCCAGCTAGTATGCCATGAATATTGTAGCAAGGGGAAAGCTGGTAGTTAAGGCTTAATTTACTGGTAAGCATTTTCTGCCTTGACATAAGACATGGATTGGCAGCAGGCTGTATGTCATCCTCTTTCTTCTTCTGCTTCTTCTATTATTTGCATTAGGGGCTGCAAGTAGAGAAGAGCTGAGGTCCTATTTTGCTTGAAGGCCTGACCTGCAGAAGGTCCACCTGTAGGGTATAGCTGGTGGATTGCTGTGGGTGAAATATTTGGAAGTCCTAACTCCTAAGCTCTCCATTATTTGCCTAGAGGGGACACCAATACACCTGCTACCCAGCAGTTCCAAATTCTGGGCATATGGAATGGGGTCAGGCATGGAGAGGTCTCCGTAATGATGTCTACCAGCTTCTGAGCAGTGCAACTTCTAGAGAGGAGAGACATAGGCTCTTCCAGAGCTGGAGCTCCATCCTCCTTGGTAGGCAACTGAAAACAAAACAAGTCTGTTTTGCTCCAGACTGCAATGAAACATAATGCAAGGATATATCCACCAGAAAATTGAATTACCTCTCTGCAGAGTACAACTTACCTGTTGTTGTAACTGAAAATACTTTGGTGAAGGATGGTGTAACAAATTAGAGTTGAGAGAACAAGCGTGTCTCTTCCTCCCATGCCCTACAGCATTACTTTCTGCAAATAAATTTTGAAGTATCTGTTTTTAATCTCACATGCCTGTTCCAATTTTGCTGTTCAGCTGGTTAATCGTGTAAGTTTTTGCTGAGAGAGTATGGACGTCATGAAGGTGATTTGTGAAATCTCTGACAACTTGCATTACACAGCCATTTTTTCTGACTAATGTCAGTGTGCCCAAAGTTGAAATTTAAGATTCAATAACATCACTCTCTGTGTCTTGCTATGCTGTGGTGCATTTCCACACTTCTCCTTTTTGCACTCTGCAAAACCAGATTTTATTTTCAATGGAAAATTACAAAATTTCGAAATGGTATATGGATATATGCTTTGTGCAGTTAATATAGCAAAATGCTCTTCTGACATTGGCAAGCATATTCAGCAGATGGCTGGAGAGAGTCTAATCCTCTCCCTGCTGGCACAAGGTATGCTAATTACTGTGTGCCTTGAGCAAAGAGCCTTCTAGATATTCAGCTGCCTTTCATACTGGGGCAGAAACGTCTGCTGGGGAAGGTAATGGAAAGATCCCTATGAAAATTCCTTGAGGACATATTTACTGTAAAAGTGAAAAAATGTAAGAAATCTCTACTATCTCCAAAAGTCAATTCAAAAAGTAACAGGGCTTGCTGTCATCCTAATTCAAATCCCACCAGGGATTTGGAGGGGGGTTGGGTTTGGTAGGGTGAGTGGGAAGAGATTACAGCTGTTTCCACCAAAACAGAGTTAGTTTTCAGGGGAGACAGCAAAGGATCTCTCTGTGTCCCCTCCTGACACAGCCATCTGAGACCTGTGAAAGACATGGTATGAGGGTCACTGGATGAGCATTTGGCGCTTCTTGTCTCATTATTCGCAGTTCTATTGAAGTGACAATATAGCATTGCAGCAGAGGAGCCAGAAAGAGGCCAGGAAAAATGCCACTTGCCTGACAAATCGCTTGATTAAACCCGAGACACTCCACATGAAAGCAATCCAGCGAAGTCCCGTACTTCCAGACCTATTCAAAGAGGTGAGGCATCCCTAATGCTGACCCAAAGTTGCAGGTGCCTCAGTTCCAACAGCGACAGGATAGGAAGCCAAGGAATGGGAAAGACAAAAGGATACAATGCTTGCCCTCACACCCGCAGGGGCTTTGGCTGCCTTTACCCAATTGCTACAGCCACCGAGGGGCTCTGCCCCTGTCCCACCGCTCAGCGGGGCGGTGAGTGTGAGAGGGGACCTGGCTGCAGCAGCACATCCGTTGTGGGCGCTGCTGGTGCCTCATCTGGTTGGCAGCAGGGAGCTAGGGAATTTGAAGAGATGCTGACAGTGTTCACCAGGCATTGAGGCTGCCTCCAAAGAGGAGCCTGGAGATAGCAGTGGCAATGGAGAAGGAGCTTGGTGCCTGACCCATATACCTACCTGTGAGTGTGTCATGGGGAGGCTCCTGCGCGACTGGGAGGGAGGTAGTCACCTAGGCATCTCCTTGTCCTTGTCATTCCAGCAAGGACCATCAGGCCCAGTCACTGGCGGTCTTGGGCTTGATGCTTAGCCCTTTTCCCTGTGCACTCCTGGAGCCTTTTACCCAGGGACTTACTCAGGAGATGATGCTCATGAAACAAGCTCCCTCATCGCTGCCCAAGCCTGTCCCCAGAAGGCGAATGCCACGTGGTGACCCAGTCTCTGGAAAGACAGCAGTTGTGTGGTCTTCCAACATTCTATCTGGCAGTAATCTAGCTGGGAGGATCTCTCTGCCCACAGGTTACATGGGCAATACTGACCCATTCTTGCTGATATGGTGACATCAGCCAAAGAATGTCCCAAAGGCAAGATTGTAATTTACCCAATATCCGTGCTTTTTAGAAGTTAAAAAGCTTTTGGGGTGCACCGCTCCTGGCTTGCATCATTGCTGCTGGGGCTGTGTGGGAGCAGCTGAGAGGCAAACAGGGCAGTCCAAGCCGCAGTAGCAAGCTGGGAAATATGCTATCTGCGTGCTCAGAAAGCATTCCCCTGCTGTGTGAGCATGTTATTTCCTCAGTGACCTAGTTTTATGAATTAAAAAAGTCTTCCCTCTTCATAACTATAGCAACAGAGAATTTTATTAATGTTTGCCACTATAAAGAAAAGGTTACCGTGTCTTAATTTTACGAGGTTGCTTTAAAACCTATAAGATCTTTATGGAAGTTAGGAGGTAGCTTGTGATCAGCTGTCAGTCCTATGTGCATGCTTCTTCTAGAAGTGAGTCTGTAGGGATGACTCAGGCTTGGCAGCCCAACAAAAGATGTTCCCTCTGTAAAACAAATAGTTACATCTGAGAATGTAAGACTGTTTCTTCATTGCCCTCTTGGAGGGGGGCGGGGGGAAGATTGCTAGGATGATCATGAATATTTTAAATTTGAGCTCTGCAGTTCAGCTGCATGACAGCTCGTATAAGCCAAATAACATTTTATACCCTGACTGGATAAGCACATTAGTGCTTCCAGTACAGTTTCTAGTTTTGGCTCTGCAACTCGTTGCCTTTACACATATGTCTGGGACCAAAAAGAGTTCCAAAACCCAGCATTTAAATGTCACTTTAAGCCTACTCATGTATTTATCTAAGCTTAGACTGAGGGCTGTTACCATACAGCCGTATCTGTAAGGGCTGCTCTGGCACTAGGAATTACTAAATACGAGGCATCTCTCCCTGTAGCCCAGCAGCAGATAGGAGGTACCATGTGAGCTCTGCCCAGCAATTTGCCACTCTAAAAGGAACACTTAAAAAAGAAATTAAGGCAGTTTAGGGTTTCTGTACTGCTGAAGATAGAACCACAGAGAATCCAAGGTCACGTGAAAAGTCTGAAAGTCCTAAGCAGTAGCCACACTTGGAAACCAGGGAAAGGTTTCGAGTGTGGCAGCTCCCATGTGGTAACCAGTGCTGTTTTACACTGGTCTGGGTACTGCACTGCAGTGTAGAGTGGGAAAGCCAAGTTTAAAACAACTGGGGTCAAGCAAATAGGGTGATTCTTCAGCTATCATAAAACAGGCTGACATTCTGAATTGTGCTGTTGAGTGGCCAGCCTTCCTAAAGCAGAAATAGAATTGCATGGGTTTCTTGTGGCTATAAGAATGAAAAAAAATTGCAAAAGACAGTATATAGTTCTGACTGCATTCTTTTAATTCTCAGCATGATTTTTAAATTATTATTAGTGGCGCTTCTTGTCCATATCTATTCAGGTACTTTTTTTTCCCCCCATAAAGATTGTAGGTGGTGTAATGCCGTGAAAGACTGTTGTATTGCTTGAACAGTTGCTGAATCAATGGATGGTTGTGGCTGTTTAGAAGCAGTTTTCTCTTCTACAAGAAAAGTCAGTTTATCTATAGGCAGAATGAGGAAAAAGAGACTTTTTGTGCTCAGCAGGATTTCTTTCAATTTGGTAAATGGAAGTTTCATTGATTATGCAACCGTGTTGGAGAACAACATAAATTTTGGGATAGGGCTAAAATAATATAAAAAAATAAAGGCAGGAAAACACTGTCCAGGTGGAAGGCCCTTGATCTGCCTTTGGCTTGTAGAGGTCAGATTGTCCTTTGGACTGTGCAGTTAATCTGCTTTGTACCTTTGGGCATGTTCCCCTACTGTTTAATGCTTCAATCCACTGAGCTGTACCAGTTGAAGTATATTTGTTTGTTTGTTTAAGAAATTCTTTATAACTCCAAGCTCCACATGCAGTATCAGCACGAGAACAGTAATAAAAATTAGGAATAATTCAAGTTTCTGTAACTAAATTTTTTATCTTGCAGCCCCATGATCCAAGTTTTGTGTATGCATATTTTATGGGAACAGGGTTTGGTCTGAAACCCAGTTTAATCAGAGGTGAGAATTGTTTTGATTTTTGTTCTTGCTCAGGCACTTGATGCTTGTAGGGCTTTGATTATGGCCACACTGTTTCCTTTCAGCTACAAGTAGGAGCAGCTAATTTTCTGGAGCTGCTTATAGTAAGCAAATATTTTCTGCCACAACTTAATGCATTCCTACAGTTTTCTTAATATTTATGTGAAATTCTTTAACTGTGATAGCGTGGTTGGTGCAACTAAACCTTAATTGCAGGTGGGAACTACTTTTGGTGATGTCTCACTTCCAGCAGTATCTGGAGCATGTATGCATACAAATAACTTTGCCATGCTGCTTTAGCTCATCTACAGCAAGAAATTGTTCTGGCATCATTATGCCTTGAAGCCTTTGGCTTCTCAAGGCAACAGTGCTGAGAAAGGATGTGACCTCCTTCTTTTTTTATGGGCCTTCTGGTGCCCACATGTAAAAAGCAGGATGAAAAGAAACTTCTCATAATGGTTAAAGTTGGAACATTTCTTAGTCATAAGATATGGATGGAATTTAAGAGAGAAAAGCAAATTAATTAATTCCCTGTAAGAAGCAGTTTTGTTAGTAATAACAGAAAAAGTTATTTTTGAAGTATGGGTTTTGAATAATAAACTTGTTCTTGGGGAGGGTGGAATAGGAAAACTAGCACTTTTTCAATCATGTATGCCACAAAGATATTCCATGCAGGACAAAATAATGCTGCTTTAATTTCCAAGGAAGTCTTTAAAAAATTGCTACATTTCCATAGTAACAACAAATAATAACGTGTGTTTAAACTTATAGTTAACTAGTGGGATAATCAACTCCAGAAAATCATGGGGAACACATACATATAGAGAAATAATAAGATCTTTGAAGGGTGACTAAGTGTGAGTTTATGTGGGCGAAAGAAAGAATGGAAGCAGTGGGGTAAAGGGCGTAATTTCACATCCCCCAAGTGTGGGTTCTTGACGTGACGATCCACGTGGTCAGGCTGCACATAGCTCCTGTGGGTGTGACAGAGGAGTATCCACTTCCATGGTTGCGAGGACTTGGGGACTTTTTTGTGGTCTAGAGATTTGTGGCAGAGACTTTTGCTCAGAAAATTAACAAGAAGACCGAGGGGTGCATACTACATTGGGAAAGACTGTTTGGGTCTTATTTGCCTTTGTACCAAGCTGACAAAGCAGAAGTAGTAATCCCCTGAAGTATCTGCTGCATTATGGCACTGCCAGTTCCAGTCTAGTAAGCTAGTAAAATATTATTAGGCTGGGATTCTTTCTGTGTTTTGTGAGATTGAAAATTTACTGGAGCTTCCTTAGGAAGCAAGAATCTGCTCAAGGAATTAACAGCAGAAATTGTGCAAAGCGTTCACTGGGATCTGTGTATAATTTTGATGCAATGTTACAAAACAGCTATGTTGACATTACCAGGTGCTCTCTTTGGCAGATGGGTCATGAGAATCACCAAATTTGTGACTGACCTCTTTAAAATTTGGGAATCCATAGGTCCAGACTGGTTGGTAGGGAAAAGCTGAAAGACTTTCTTTGTATATCAAATTTGTAAGAAAATTAGTTTAGAAGGTCTTTTTTTGGAGGGGATGATAACACACCAATCTGTGATCACACACAACAAATAACAAAAGCTATTTATGAGACAAAAGATGTGTTTTAGTAACCGTATTTATGAGACAAAAATGTATTTTAGTAACTGAAATGTGTCGGGTTCACCCTAGGACTTTAGTGCAACACTTTGATAATTGTCCTGGTTTTTGGTGATTTGCACTGATTTTTCCTAAAAACTCAGACCATCTCTCTAGAAAAATGATGGTTAAATGTTTTAGATTCTCTAGAGGAATCAGTGCCAAATCCTAGATACATCCTCAAATAGGAATCTTTCAGGATAGTGTGCTTCATGCCTGATTCATCCCTATGCCTATTTAGGGAAGGAGCAGGGAAACTGGTCCAAGTTGGTCTATGGAGAAAAGGCAGGGTGCCTAATTAGATATAGCAGTTTCTGCTTCCCCCCCCCCTCCCCCCTCCCCTATTTTGTAGAGCTGCATTTTATGGAAATGCCAGGATTTTCCCCATCTGACTAGCATTGCTGCTTCTCAGCATTTTTCCTACCTTTTATAGCATAGCATGACAGCAGTGATGGCAGCAGCATCAGCGTAGGTCCTTCTGCTGAATGCAAGACTGGAGAAGTCTCTTACCTGAGCAGCAACCGCAGCGCCTGCAAATTATTGGAGGAAGACTCTTTTTTGGTTTGGGTGAACATAAGAAAAGCAACTATAACACCTTTAAATGCTGCATGTCCATGTCCAGCAAACCAGCTTTCAACTAGTAATAGCTGTAGCTAGTAAGTTCCTTTTCCCAGTGAGGCTTAGTAGCTCAAGCATGCGTTGTACTGGCATGGCCATATTCCTTCTGCTTCTCAAGCTAATGCAGTCCTTGCTACCCTAGGCATCTCTGTGCTGAAGATAACATCCTTATGTTTTCAACTACATTCTCATGAAATTTTCACCCATCGCTTGGGCCTAGATGCTGTACGCTTTGAGAGTCTGGTCATTTCTACCAGCAGGGGGAATGAGCTATTAATGCTAGCGTTTGCACAAGAACAAATGGGATTCTGTTAGGCATGAATAAATTTAAGCTGGGAAGTAGGAGGATTTACTTAGTGATTCGAACAACGAGCTTCTGGAACAGCCTTCCAGTGGCAGCAGAAGGGCAAAACCCCCAATTACTTTCACATGCAATGTATGAAAGGAACTGTGTGATGGAATAGCCAGTGCTAGCTGGGGGCCAGACTTGATGACTCAAGAGATCCCTTGCAGCCCTTTTCTCCCCTATGAATGTGCAAGTGGGTCAAGAAGAGAGTGGTGATATCTTCCCTCCCCTTTGCAAAGTCGCACTGGGATAGCTGCAATCTGGCATTTTTAGAACCTACCGCTTGGAAGGATTTGATCAACTGTGGCAAGTCCTTGGGATGTGAACGTGTATTTAGTTTGAAGAAAATATAAATCAAAGTACATATTTAAGTAAGATTTCCCCTGCAACCCTGTCTTACTTTCTTGACACTGTTTTTACATTTTAAATCACGAGAGTGAAACAAGCTATCAAGGAGCAAGCTGATGTCACAGCCACAGTTAGAAGTGCTTGCTTTTTAGAAGAGTGGCATTTTTTTTTTCTGCTGGTGGCATATGTTTTACTTGCTAAGTATATCCGTATCAGAACGGCTGACAAATGTGTTCTAGATAGCATCACTGACCAGCATGCTTCTGCTGCTTCTCTGTCTCTTATTAATAAATTGGACAACATGGTGAATAATTGGAGCCTTTAGTATCATAATATTTCCATTGATGGCAAAAATACTTCACTGCAGTAACTTGTATACAATGACTTACATGCAGTTCTTTAAAGATTGCTGAGGAATCCTACAAAGCAAGTTGAAAAATCCCTTGGCTATGAGTGCTTAGTTAATTGCACAAAAGTACACAGTGAGTTAATTCTGAAATTACAGTCTGCTGTGATTTATTCATAATAATTTTTCCCTGCAATCAAAAGTAGATTAATGATGCTAAGTTTCACCTGGATACAAATTGAACTGCAATTAATAAAAGCTCTGACTCATTTGCTGTTAGCAGTACAGCTGTGTTCCCTTCCCTTCCTTGCTGAATGTTCGTAAGATATATTCTTTTTATCATCTTACTTTCTTCACGTGACTTTACCATGAACGTTTCACAATGCTGAGGGGAGGGAGCTGGCAAGTATATCCTAATTATCATGCATATTCTAACCTGTAGTGCTGGAACATATGGTACTCACAAAAGAGTTCATTTGTGTAGTACTACTGGTGAGAGGAGTAGCTAATGATGTGCGCACAGAGCTTGGTAAATGAGTGACAGTTCTGATGGAAAAGGGGCATTTTTACTGTATTCTATTTTATAATATCACTGTGTTTAAAATAGTGTTGTGCCCACTATTGTACATTGTTCCACTATTGTACATGGAGGCAAAAGCTGGGCTTAGGGCTCTGTTGAACTACGGACAAAGTAGCAGAAAGCTCTTCCTCTAAAGTTGTGAGGTTGAAATAAAGAAGATGGAAAAGTGAAGAGCAATGGAAACCCTGTTCTGTTAGATCTACAGTTTGGAAAGTGATGCTTACTTCAGAAGAATCTGGAGCCACAGCTCTGTTTCCTGAATGAGTCTTCTGTGTTTGTCGCATTACTGTGACATTTATCCTTCTATTTTTTCTCCCAGTCACTAAAAGGAATTTAAAGAAGCTGAAAGAAACAGAATAAATGAAAAGTACTTATTTTTCTGACCAAATGGTGGGAGCCTGCTGGGCTGTTAAGTAGTGTGATGTGTAGCAAGAGACGTTCACATTATTAAAAAAAATGTTAACAGCCCTTCGTACAGAACCATTTTCTTTCATACTAATGACTGAGGAGCTCTTTGAGAATAGCTGAACATGAAGAATCGGTGAGTATTCAAACATGTGTGATTAAAAAAAAGTTATACTAATGCAATGCATTGTTCATTGCAATTCCCAGGTTTCTTCTAAGTATAAATTATCCATACTTGCTCTGCATATGATATAAAGTAAGGAAGCATGAGTGGCATGAAGTTTCAGTACAGCTTTTTCTTAGCTGTTAACACCCTGTTGAGAAACAGAGAATGGCTACCACCTCCTTCTGCATGCAAATTACAGGTTGTGTGGGTTAGTTATGTGCCAACTAATGAGGTTCTATTGTTGTTCTATGTCCCCTGTGTTATTACTGCTTTTTAGACCTGCAGTATGCTTGGTACGCCTCCTAGAGCTGTTGTATTTCTTCCGTTATTTAGAGCACTGGTTGACTTACTTGCTGTCGCAAATCAAAAAGAAATTTCTCTAACAAACCTGTCCTTTGGTCCTGTGTCTGTACAGCACGGAGCACAGCAGGACCTTCGCCTGCGGCTGAACCTGCTAGTAATATGAATAAATTGTAATCATACCTTGCCTACTGCACTTGCCTGAGAGCAGAGTTCAGCAACGGCTGCTTCTGCTCTGCTGTTTGTCTGCCTGTTCCCGATGGCGTTTACACCCTTCATCACTCAAGGCCGGCCTTGAGCTGACCAACTGGTATCACCGGTTATTAACAAAAGTAACTACACTAGTCTTCTTATGTTCAACCTCCTGTTAAACTGAATATTTGATACTGCAGTTTCCTCTTCTGTAATGAACATCTCTATTGTAAACTTGGCAGCCAGTGGTCCTATGGCATCCTTGCAGACTTTTTTATAACTTAGTTATCCGTGTCGGTAACCTCCTGAACTTGTTTCCTTCATATTCCATCTGCGACAGTAATATTCCTCTTTCTATTAAACTAGTAAACAGCTTGTGTGAGGAATATCCAGGAGTACCCCACCCGCTCATTTGTTACAGGACCTAGCTGGATTCTTGAAATAAGTGTTAGATAAGAGACTACTGTCAAACCCCAGAAATTTTCTTAGTTTTTCTGGTAAGACACAGTCTTATTGTGACCTCACTTAGTAAGGTCAATATTATTTATGCCTTGATAAGAACTAGTGCTTTAAAAACATGTTCTACATAGAGACTTTCCCAAGTCAAGCGATATGCTGACGTTTTTCATTTTTTGGGTGATATCAGAAAAGGCATTTGATTGTGTTAGAAGGTTGTATCTTTACCACTGGGTTACCAGAGCCTGGATTAACATTTCCTGACTGGCTGTCAATGTGAACAGCCAAGAGTACTATCAGCAGTTTTGTATCTGAAGCCTTTTTGATTTGAATTGTAGCATTACAGAATTTCATCCCATGTGCTCACTTGCCCCCATCCTGATAAAGAAGCAATGAATTTAACAGCTCTGGGCAATCATCTGGAGTTGTGATGTAAAGCTTACTTATCACCCAGATTGAAAGTATGTATATACCTTGCATAGTTTGCCTTTGCACCCTAGCCAGTCTGGAAGTACTGGCTATCAATGGTGTGCTCGTTTAGACATTTCAATCTCTTTCATTGGATACAGATGCTGCTACAATAATCCATGCTTCTGGTATTTTGTTTTCAGACGTCTGCAGAGCAATCTGTCTGGAATTATTTCATAGTGTCTTCCAAAGATGAAAGTAGGTTTAAAAAAAACCAAAACAAGCAGCTGTCATTCCTAGTGGGTATTTCATCCTGAGCTGATTATGCTCTGTGAACTGCACATGACCATCTGAAGGTTTGTAGCAGGTTTATGAAATGCAGCTTGAGTTACGTGTCCATCAGGGTCTGGGAGACTAGGCATGTCTGCTTCAGGTGGTTATTGAGGTGGTTATATCTGTTGCAGACTTGTACATGACTTAAAAGAACTTCAGAAAATCGTTGCCTTTGACAGTATTTATCGAAAAAGGCAATAATTATTTTCTCCCCTCAAATTATGGATAGCAAAAATAAGAACTGGTAGTTTCAGAAAGCAGGTATTTCTAGCATTCATTGTTGCTAGACTTGTTTTTTTGTTGTGTGGTGAGAGTTAGTTTCTGGATTTTATTTTTTTAAACGTATGGTCATTTTACTCTTTTGTTCATTGTATTTGTTCATTTTAGATCTAGTTGCATTGACATAACAGGTCCTTTGATCTGTTTATATGTTTATGGGGAGAAACAGGAGCTGCTGTTGGCTGAAGTGTTCTAGTGATATCTAATGATGAGGAATAGCTGGGCTAGATGGGCTGCATGGAGAGGTCTGGGAAGAAGGAAGACCATTTCATATAGAAAACTGGTACACCTTTTTCCCAGACAGCAGAGAAATCCTATGGTGTGTTTTCTGCTATTTTTCATACCTGGTTATCCCACGGGTCTGTGTCTTCTATGTTTGTCCGCCATTACACACTTAGATTTTGAGCTTTCAGAAGCAGCACCTACTTGACCAGCATGAGAATTCAGAATTAATTAATTTTTTTTAAAATAATAACACTACTGCTATGAAGTAGTCTGCATGGTAATGATTTGTAAAACTGCTTATACTTTCTAAATTAACAATGATAATGAATTCAAGCTGGAATCTAAAGAAAATTATGCATAGCAGAGAAAATTCCTATCTTTCTGGAAATCCATGCGGTACCCAGACACAGATGAGAAGGAATGAGCTGACAAATAAAAAGCAATATCCGGACAAAGAGGAAAAACATCTTTATTTCCTCAGCAGTGAGACCTGCACTAAAATAAAACTTATCTATTCTTGGGTATTAGAAGTCCGCTGGGCAAAATGTGCACTAAGAACTCAGTATCTAAACTTGTCTCTAAACTCAGCTTCCAGGTTTTTCTGACTCCTGAAGCCATGGAATGAATACAAAGCAGCAGGTTAATCTTCTCGTATCTCTTTGAAGTTATTTTTATCTCTGCAAATATTCTTCATATTGGTGGTTTACCCCAGGCATGCTGGACTGAAGCATAAGAGATGCTACTCACTGTACAGAAATGCACTAATACTTCTTTATGTTCATGGTCCAGACTGTCTGCTGCGGAACACAGCATGCCAGAGCAGATTTAGACCAGGTCACAGCCTGATTGTGCACCTTCCAGCAATGCTCCTCTTTGTTTATTGTACACATTTTGTACATTTTCTTTGCCAGTATATGTACGCTCTTTCAGTAACACTGGTTCTCACCTCCACAACCACTCCATTGCAGGTTGGCTGCAGTCAGTAAGGATGAACGGGTGACAGGGACTACAGAAGAGAACAAGGGGGGACATGCACGGAACGGATCTGCTGGCTGGAGGCATTGGGAGGGAGCAGAGGGCCACCTGAAGCTCCACACAACACTTGGAGCAGGAGGAGAGGAGGGTTCATGGCACTGGCCTCATGCAGCCCTCTGCAGCCTATGTGGGGATTTGGTACGTAAGAGGTTAAAAACGCTGGTGCCCACCTATCTTCTGTGCCAGCCTTGTTGGGGGAAGAGCTGACTGTTCAGGTCAGAGTGAAAAACAGCTGGAGGAGGGAATCTTGTGGCAGCAGGATGGTCCAATTTTGGCTCAAAATTACAGGAATGAAGGAATAGGCAGAATCTTAAAGGCCACAGTGCCTGGAATGAGACCTTTTGCTTGATTTGCTTGATTATCTGTGAAATGAAGATTGAAGTTGAGATCGCTAAGTATGATAACGAGCTAAAAGAAGAACATGCTGAACTTACATGACTATAGCACTTGACTCTCCACCCAAATCCTGCTAAAACAGGGAGGGGAACAGAGAAGGTTAGGGTATAAGGGACACTGAGGAGAGTATCAGAGAGAGCTCTCTGAGGGAGATGAAACTTGAAACCTGGGAGAGACAGTTGACCCTCTACCAAGGCAGGGATGCCTTCCTGGTGTAGGCATTGCGCCTTCACCTCTTGGTGAACAACAGCTGGGTTCACATTCATTCATTCATTCATTCATTTTGCCAGCATTATTATATTAGCATTATTGCAGCTAGTGCATTTGTCAATGGCAATTCTGAATCCGTTTTATCTGTCGCTTCAATAAATCATTTTATCTTTTCAACTTTGCGAGACTGTCTCAGTGAAAGTCCTTTGCAGGGGGGGATCTGAAGCAGGCAAATGCGGCTGTGTTTCAGGGAGAAGCCCTTAGCAGGGCTCTAAAACAGGAAATCATTTATCTTCCCGGCTTTGCGACGCTCTCTTGCTCTGAAACGGAACCCTTCCAGTGAAGGCCCCTGGCAGGGCCCGGAGACAGTGACAAACACGACGGCGTACGAGGACTGCGAGTTGCTTAAGGGCTCGTTTGCCCGATGCCAAGCTCCCCTGGGAGCAAACTGACCGGCAGCTTCCCCTTCTTGCCGCCTCCCCCCCCAAGTTGCTTCCGAGCTGTGCTCTGGGGCAGCCCGCTTTCAAAGTCATTCCGCTCTGCTTAGGGTTTTCCCAATAACTTGAGGAGCGCGTTTCCCAACTCGGCACCTCGCCCCTGCGCGCACGTGCACTGCGAGGGCGGGGCTTCGCCATCCGTTACCCCAACCGGGACACCACAGCCTCGCTCGCTGCCTGCCCCAGGCGCACGTTAAAAGTCATTGGGTGCCCATTACAGCAGCCCGAGGCATGGCATTCCCCTTCCCCTTCCTTCCCCTTCCCCCTCCCCTTCCCCTTCCCCTTCCCTTCCCTCCCCTTCCCCTTCCCTTCCCTTCCCTTC